>JAODAL010011439.1:0-100010 GCA_025379985.1 Phyllomedusa bahiana
CCCACCCACCTGGTTTTTTACCCGGGGCAACCCTAGCTACCTTTTCTAGTTACTGGGGGCCCCCATGCTACCGGCTTTTTTACTGGTTGCCCGCCCCAGCTACCCCTATTTACTGGGGGGGAGTCCCAGCTTCCTGGGTTGTTAATGGGTTTTTCCCCCTAGCTACCTGGCTTTTTATTGGGGGGGAGTCATAGCTACAGGCTTGTTACTGGGGGGGAGCCCTAAAAACCTGACTTGTTATTGGGTTTTAGCCCTAGGTACCTGGCTATTTACTCGGGGCATCCTTGCTATCTTTGGGTTTTTACTGGGGGAACCTAGCTATCTGCCCTTTTTATTGGGGGGAGCCCCTAGCTATTTGGCCCCGGGTTACTTTTTCCCAAATGCAAAAAAGATGCCCTGTGAGGGTTTTGCAAGTCCCCAAAAAGGGAATGCTTTTTTCTTTCAAATTTAATAAATTATTCACATTTGATTTATTTGACATTTAAAAGCAATTTTTAAACAGTAAACCCCAAGGCACACTAATTTCATTTCCTTTTTAAAAAGTTTTCCTTATAGATTAAATGTAATAGTACAAAGCCCGAGGAAAAAACCAGGAGATTGGCCAAACAATCCCCTCCAATTCCCCAAAAAAAGCAAGTTTCGGGGGACCCCGCCCCCATTCCCAAGGGACGTAGCTTCCAGGAAGTAAATTTTTTATACCCCATGAAAACACCAATGGGGAAAATTTAAATATAATTTTTTTCAACAAAATTTCATTTCCCATTTAAAAACAAGGTTAAAAAAAACCCCATCTCTCTTTTACCATTAACTTTTAAATGAAAGAATAGAAAAATTTCTTAGAAAAAAAGGTACGAGAATCCTAAAAAAACTTTAACTAAGGACCAAAAAAGGTTTTGGGGGAAATACCAACATTTTTTTATGAAAACGTTTTTTGGGCAGTTTTTTAAATTTTGCCCCTAAAGGGGAAAATTTCATCAAAACCCCCTTTTAAAAACCCAAAAGACCTCCCCGGTTTAAGATTTGGGCCCTTAAAAATGTTCAGGGATCATTTCCCCCTAAACCCCTCAATACCACCAACAGCTCGGCCACATTAAAGCCCCCCCTTTTAAAGAAAGGCCCCTTGCCCCAGTGGGTTTTTGAGGAAAGATTTTTTCCCCCTTAAACAAGCTTGGGTTAAATCTCTTTTCTCGTATTACCTTCCTTTTGATTTTGAATTTTTATAATTTGTATCTGAGACTTAAGTTTATCTTAAACCCAAAACCCGGGCCATCCTAGTGGGCTGGGCCCCCCCATAGCACAAGCCACGGGGGGATTTCAAAAGGAAAATTTCATTTGTGGTTTCAACAAGTAAAATATTTCCCTTAAAGGGATATTGAAGCCTCGAAATGGGGGTTGTGGGTACAAACCCCTCTTTAAAAATTTCCATGGGAATTTTTTACAAAAAAGGGCAGGGGAAGTTTTTTTCCTTTTTTTTTTTTCCTGTGTTCCCAAAAATTTTTGTCTAGAGATTTTTTGTTTTTAAAAACGAATGGACAATATTTAAAATTTGGCCCAAACGTTTTTTCCTTTTTGGTATATGAAACTAGGATGCCCCTAAACAAAGGGGCCAAAAATTTGGATTTCTTTTTTAATTTTAATTTACAGTGTTTCTTTAAAGGGCCCTTTAAATATTAAATTGGGTTTGGGTTTCGGGACACCGATTGAAACCCCGTTCCTTATTTATACTTTTTAGTGATCTTAGGGGTTCTGACAGCCTCACTGAACTTGCCTACTTCCTTCCTATAAATTTTTAATTTTCCCCTCCCTAGGGGAACCACGTTTGACAAATTTAAACAATGAGGCATCTCTTTTTCCCCATGGTATTTTGTGTTCCCGGGTAACATAAAAACGCCCGGCACCGGGGGTTGTCCCCTTTGGGGTAGCTTTTAAAAAATTTTGGGGGGGCATGGGTGTTCATAAGTAGAATGTTGTTCCTGGGCTATTTCTTTGAAAACAGTGTAGTCCCCAAAAAAAATGTCCTTTCGTTTAACTAAAAACTCCAAGAAAATTAAAACTCTTGGACATTTTTGGGAAGGGACAAAAATTTAAAAAGAGGTTTTTTTAATAATCAAAAACAGCAAGAAATAGGTTTCCAAATCAGCTCGGGTTTCCCGACCCAACATTAAAAACGCCCTCCAATAACGCAACCACTGTTTAATACAGTTTGGGTCCAAAATACCCCTGTACCAATGTTTTAAAATCTCAAAAGATTCCATGAAATAAATTTGAAAAACTAGGGCGACAGGAGGAATACCCCCTCGAAGGGCCCCTGTCGTTGCCCAATAGAACCTGTCCAAACTAAAAAAGTTAAACGTAAGGATCACATCCAGTGCTCCAACCCCGCAAAGCAATCATTTCTGTTTTTTGAGAAATGGGGGTCCCCCATGAGTTTATCTCTAATGCAGTAAAAACCTTTTATTGGTGGGAAATTTTTGGGATAGAAGACCCAAACCCAATTTAGGTAAAAGGAAAAGTAACGTCACGACCTCCCCAAAACCTTTAAATTTTTGGGCAAAATTTGGCCCCTTTTCCCTTTTAAAGGGAAAAAAAATGAAGGCTAAAGAAACCCGTCCCAAAGGAAAGGAATTTTTTAGATTTGCTAGTTAAATTTTGCCCCATAAACCATTTGGGCCCTTGTTTTGTTTTTTTTGGAATTTTGTAACCCCGTTTTAGTGCTTTAAACATGTTAAATATTCTTTCATCAAAATTAATAGGGGGCAGAGAGCATGTGTGGTTTTTTAAAACCCTTAGTTATTATAGTTCTTTTAAAATTTTTAAATTTTAACTTTAAATTTCCCTTTTGTATTTGCGGGGATAAGAATTTACATCCTGGAAGGTATGTCACGCTTTAAGGGAAGGGGGGGTGTTTCCCCCGGGAACGTAGCTGGTTTTGGGCAAAATTTGGGGTGATTGCTTGGCCTTTCTCTGGTTTTCCTGTGGCTTTTTCTAATACTACATTTAATCCATTTACAGGGCTTTAAGGGGCTGAGATAAGGTGCCCTTGGGTTACGTTTTAATTTTGCCCATTTAAGGGCTAAATAATCAAATGTGAAAAAAATTTTATTAAATTTTTTAAGAAAAAAGGAAATTTCCCTTTTTTGGGCTTGCGTAACTCACCACGGGATCCCGGTTTTTATTTGGAGACCTTAATTTGTGTTGGTGGGTCCCACCGGGATGTGTGAAGGGGACCGGTCTAGTTTTCCTTTGGCATTTTTTTGGTTTTTTTTTTAAAGGTTTTTTTCCCCGATCAGCTTGCACTGACCATCTTTGAAAATGTCGTTTTGATAAACATTGCACGCAGCCACTGCTGAATACAGATGAGATATATGCTTTATCTGATGAGGAGTCACGAGCGCAGATTGTTTCCCAAGATGCTAGTGCAGGCAGGATATAAGAGGCAACACCAATGGTGATATACACACAACGACCTCAGCAAGAAGAAACTAGAAAAATTTGAACGTAAAGAAAGTGAATTTACATCTACATTGCCTCCACACTTATGGAGTATATAAAAGTGCAAACGTTATCCCGCGGGGTTTGAGCATGCCCTCTAATGCCAATCTTCCTGAAAACGAAGATGCACAATTTCTAAATAAATGGTTTGCGCAATCAGTCAAACAGTTATTCGTTAGCCTAATGCTACTCACTGTTACAGCATCTCCAACCAGATGTTGATAAAGTCCGTGATGAAATCGCGCAATGTGAACAGGAACTTAAACAAGAACAAATAAGAGAAGCATATGAAGAAATTTAGTCAAAACAGATTTCTGATTAAGTACTGCTAACCTGCCCCGTCTTTGTGAACAGATTAAGAGCACTAAGCTCAGAAGTTTGAAGGGATTTTTTTTTATTACCAACGGGACTCGCCCAGAATAAGTATACTCTGGGCGAAAGGAAAGATCCTATATGAGAAGAACGCACTATTGTCGAACAGGCGGTAGCCGATACGTCTTCTTCAGAGGGCAGAGTCTTCCACTCAGAAACAAATGACCTTAGATCCTCAAGAAGGGCACTCATAAAACGCTGACTTTTTTACAGGACCAAGTAACGAAGAGACTACAAGTGGAGCCGCAATCGGATGAATCGCTGGGGGCAAAAATCAAAACAAACGGAATGCGAAGAAGAAGAACTAAAAGCAGAATGACCTTGCCATAACATTTCCTCAAAGCACGCGAATTCCGCTAACTGATATCCAACGACATGTTGTGAAACAGAAGGTTTAATTTATTCCAGCAAGATCCTGACTCTATTTGAATTTAAGTAGTTATCTATTTGTTTTGCAGAAAAATTAGATAAAAATGTTTTTTGGTGAAAGGGCCATGCGATTCGGGATACTCAAATTAAAAAACCATCTAACGCACCAGTAAATTTGACCTGATATTTCCTGTCTATGTTACTTGAAACCTTTAAAGAATTGGTCCAGAAGGGAGGTCAGAGAAAAATGGCAAATAAAAACTAGGAAGAAAAGGATAATTTAAATAAATAGGCGAAGGAAGCCCTTGAGAGTATTGCATAAAGATTAAGAGCTTGATTTTAAAAAAGCGGATAAAGGGGGGGCGCAACTCGTCATTATGGATAGAATTAAATACATCCAGGAGCGGATAGGCACTAGAAGTATAGAATTACGCAAAGAGCAAGGAGGATCCTACTTAGACAGGTCAAAAATCGACATAGATGTGTATTCTCCTCAATGCTGTAGTGCAGGTGATGATTGATATAAAACAGCGAACTTGGCTCAACAGTTGATAACCACGTGGCTGTCCCCATCTATACTTGTACCTAAAGTGCATAAATCCTTAATGGATCCCACGGGCACGGCCCATTGTCTCTGGCATTGGGTCTGTCTTCCACACGTAGCTTCTTCATCGATAACCATCTACAAAAAATTGTCAACAGCTCCCTAGGTGCCTTATTAAAGACACTGAGCGAATTTTTGAACCAAAAATTGAAGGTTTGGAATGTCGCTGATCGTTACTTACTCTGTAACCCTAGATGTAGGTAGTCTCTTACCAACATTCCCACCAATGAAGGTATTACTGCAGTTAGTGATAAACTCATGGAGGACGCCAGTCTATCCAACAGCATGATCGCTTTGCTGTTGGAGCTACTGGATGTGATCCTTCACATGAACTATTTTAGATTTTGGACAAACGAGTTCTATTGGCAAACGGACAGGGGACTTCTATGGGGTCTCTGTGCGCACCTAGTTTTTCTAATATATTCATGGATCTTTTGAGAGTAGGGACATGTTGTACACGGTACTTGGAGCCACTGTATTTAAACAGTGGTGTGCGTTTTCGTGGATGGAAGTGTTCTTGTGTGGTCAGGATCCGACGGCTGACGTTGACCTTTTTCTTGCTGATTTGAATATTAAACATCCTCTTATTAAATTTTTAACTTACCAAAAATGTCCAAGAGATTTGTTTTCTTGGACGTATTAGTCAAACGAGGAAGGAATACTCTTGCTGGACTACACTGATATTCTAAAGACATAGACGAGGAACAACATTCTACATGTGAACAGCCACCATGCTCCCACAATATTTTTAAAGCTATCCCTAGGGACAATACCTGCGTGCCAGGAGTATATGTTTATCTGACACAGAATCCATAGGAATAAAGAGAAGCTCATTGATAAATTGTCACACGTGTTCCCTAGAGATAAAATTGTAAATATAGAGAGAAGTGGGCAAGCTCTACGTGAGCTGCAGAACCCCTAGATCATCGAATATGATCAGAAATGGGTTTCAATCGGTTACGTAACCAGCGATTTAAACGAAACCCATTAAAAACACTGGCATAAATACAAAGTGACCCTAAATTTGGACCTTTGTTTGGGAGCATCCTAGATTCATATCCCAAAAAGGCAAACTTTGGGCAATTAATTGCCCATTCCGATTTAAAAAAAAAAAATCTCTAGACAAAAATTTCTTGGACCACAAAAAAAGGGCACTTACCCATGTTATTGGGGCCAAAATTGCCATGGAATTTTTAAAGGTTGTATACACATCCCATCGGGGCTTCAATATCCCTTTAAGAGGATTTTTTTACTTGTTGTACCACTAATAATTTACCTTTTGAAATGCCCCTGTGGCATGTGCTATGTGGGGCAGACCACAGGTGGTCCGATTGGATCAAAAAAACATAAGTCTCAGATACATTATATAAATTTAAATCAAAAGAGATGGGTAAAAAGGCAAAGAGTAACACCAGCTCGCTAACGAAAAAATCATTCTCAAATCCACTGTGGAAAGGGGCATTTTTTTGAAAGGGGGCAAAATTGGGCAAGTTTCCGGGGGGGTTACTTGAGGAATAAGGGTAATGATGCTGAACATATTAAGTCAAACCTTAAAGTGGTCTATGGTTTTATGGGTTAAATTTGCATTTTCCCCAAAGGGGGCTAAATGAAAATGTCAAGGAATATTTCTATAAAAATTGCGGGTATTCTCCCCCCATCCTATTTGCCCTAGTTATTTTTTTAGATTCTCGTACCCTGTATTAGTGCTAAGTATGTTATTTTCCCTTTCATCTATATTTAATAGGTCAGAGAGCATGTGTGTTTTTAACCATTAGTTTTTATAGTCATGAATTGTTAAAAAATTAACTTAATTACCTTGTGTATTCACGGGATAAGAATTTACACCCGGGAAGCTACGTCACGCTTGGGGAAAAGGGGGCGTGTCCCCCAAAACGTTCGTGTTTTGGGCAATCTGGAGTGATCCTTGGCTCTATCGGGCTCTTCCTGTGCTTGCTACATCTCTTTTAATCCTATACGGGACTTTAAGGGGCGAATAAGTGTGCCTTGATACTGCTATATCTCATTAATGCTAAATATATCAAATGTGAATAATATATTAAATTTGAAGAAAAAAAAACATTACCCCCTTCATTGATGACATTCTGACTTTTGGGGGGGTAGGGACCATCATTAAACATTTGTGATTTTTTCTAATCACAATAACTTGGCCAATTTTTACCAAAATTGGGAAAGGTTCACCTGCCTTTTCTGGGTTTAAACACTCGAAAATCCGGATTTTTTCACTAAAATAAGGTGTATACAAAGAAACATCACAAAAGTTTTTCCGATGGGAGGCTTCACCCGAGGCCCCTTGTTTGAGGCATTCCCCCGGAGCAGTTCTCTGCTTAGAAGAACTGTTTGGATTGAACTTTTTTAAAAAGCGGCCAGATCTGGAAAAAGGTTCACTAGGGGGGCTACCCACAAAAAACCCCTAAAAGAACTTTCCCAAAAGCCTAAGAGAGGATAAACCAAACCCCTTGGGGCCCAAAAAGGGAAAAGGAACCTTCTGAATTTGAAAGGGGCGATTTTGCGCACATTGAAATTTGCTCAAATGCTCACAATAAGGGAGTTATTAACAAATATTGGAAGGTCCTCTTAAAAGGGTGAAAATCTTAGAGCCCTTTTTCCGGCCTCCCCCAATATTACGTATAGGGGAAAGGCCGAAGTATTGGGATTACTTTTTAGGGGCCATTTTTTTGCACCATCTCAAGGAAACTTGGTTTTGTAACAGCCCAAAGGTGCTTTAATGTGGGAAATTAAGTTTTGCCCTCTTTGGGGGAATTTTTAAAAATTTTGGTGGCACTAAGGGAGTCGGAGATAAAAAAACACACGGGTTCCCAAATTTCCGTAGGGGGCATTTAGCCAACATGTCCATGCGGACTGAACTATGGGGGTAAAAACCAAACAGAGTTTTAGACGTGAAAGGCGAACATGTTGGGGCTCAAAAGCGCATGGGGGAACACCCCCTTGCAAGGGAATTTAGAGAAAATGGTGGAAAGGAATGGCTTGGAGTTCAAGGGGGTTGAGATTGTTCACCCCCAATTGGGAGGAGACTGGGACAAAAAGTTCTCCCCCAAAAACGCATGGATTTTTATAGTTGGACTGTGTATTCCCGTGGTTTTTAATGAATCTCTGTCTTTCTCGTGCTTCATTTAGAGAAAATCAGGATGACGCTTTGATATGTTACATTGTTCAGATAGTAACAGCCTTCTGTTTTAGGTGTTGGAATCTTTTATGTGGTACAACTTTTTCTTGCCAAAAAACATAAGTGTTCCCCTAGGTATTTAACCTTACTATGCCAATATGCTTACTGTGTGTAATATAGTTGTTTCGTGTCCTACTATAGTTCTTGTCATTATGGCTGGGCTGGGGGATCCAGGAGAAGTAAAATAAAGATACAGACATATACAAGGAGGTTTTAATTCTACATCCGACCGAGTGTCTGTTGCATCTTAAGGTAATATACTCATCCCCCTAAGCTAGATGTGCTAATGGAAACCTGCCTTACATCTATGATGTTGAGTGCCTTTAATAAGAACGGGGAGGGCAATAGACTAATATAACCGGCTTGGGATAGCGGACTTTGTTGGCGCGTGCGCCGTTTGACCTGGTGCGATCAGGGAGTGCGGGCAAGGAACTGGTGCCGTGGTTGTATCTTCGCGCATGCGCCGTGTGGTCGGTTGATACCTGCGGCCATCTTTACTTATCCGCGCACGCGCATTGTGATATACTGGCATCCGCGGCCATCTTTGAATGTTCACACACGCGCATTGAACTTTCTAGGACGCCGAGTCTGTCCGAGTGTACGGGCATTCCGGCTCGGCGGCTTCCATTTGAATCCAGCACCTGTTTGGACAGTAGGTCATTGGAAGGAATGTAAGTGGGCGGTACTTTTACTAGTTTGATTAGAGATACTATACTCTATAACTTGTCGGCCAGAGATAGGGTTCTGTGTGGGACATTGGCTCCTCTACACTATTGGAGTACCCATCGTGGAGCACACCAGCTGTTTTCAGGTACAAGGGTTAACAGGAGTTTATCTATAACATACCCTGTTGTAATTAAGTTTGAGAGTTTGTGAATAGATATGCTTTTTCTGCCCTTTGTTTTCAGGCACACCAGCCTAACACGGAAATGACCCTCTGAACAGGTACTATGTATGTACTCTAGTTTTGGAGTGATAAGACTAGTGGTTTGATACACGTTTTTTTTAACCCCATTGAAGAGCCCAAATAAAAAGGGACAAAACGCAGCGCTGGGGATTGTTATGTGAATTCTTAGACTAACTTTGAATGTAAACTACTAAGTATATTCTCCATTTGCTTATTAATTTGAGGTGGTATAGTGTGGAGCATCTACTCTGCACATGCTTTTCTGGAGGGTGTGTCTAGGCAAGAAATTAGATCTACATAGCGGGGTCGCCCTTGTCGGGGCGGGTTCTCTGCCGTAGATAAGTAGAGGCTTGGACAAGGATAAGGATTAGGTACTTTGACTGTGTGTAGATACATTGTCCCCTAGATATGTGTATTTTTGTTGACACTATCACTATTTAGGTGTAACGTACTTTTAGAGATGTTTTGAATAAAAGTTATATTTTAAAGGGATTTTTTCATTTTGGTGACAGACTTACTACTCCTTGTTTGGAGAGCTACTAAATCGCAAGCGTTTACTCAATTTTTTTTGGAGAAACTTTTTCTATATTGCCTTATTATTATACTATACTTGAATATTTAGAATTTTTGATACAATAAAAAGAAGAATTTTATTAAATATTCATCTAAACGTTCTAATAGGAGTATCTCATTATATAAGTGTTCTGAACGAAATGTCATCACTTACTGCCGCACACATAATAATAAAAAGGTAAAAAACCTAACACATTAATAAAGTGTATAAATACAGTGTAGACCATAGTGAGCCTAATTAATCAAAATATAAAGAATCAGACAATTCCTTTAAGGTCGGGTTCACATCCGCATCAGATCAGATTTAGCGGCTCTGTCACAGACTCCGTAAAAATTAAAGATGAAATAGGGAGGCATGCCGTGCTATTGTTTCCGTTAAAGCGACGGACACCAAAACAGAAACCCAATAAACTCCATTATAGTCAGTGCGGTCCATCGGGCGCCAATTGTGCCATCATGAAACCGATCCGGTTCCACCTCTGCGACAGAGGCTCCAAACAGAACTACCAATGCAGATGTGAACATGGCCTAGTACATATGTCACTTTCTTATGATGGGAATGTGACCACATGTCAACAAAAGAGGTTACTTTGGAAGAATCTGCGGCAAAGGAAAGCTCTGGCGGCAGATACCAGAGGGCAATGCCTTCCAGGAAGGGCTGGATATAGATAAAAGGTGTTCAGCCGACAGTGAATAAATCAAGAACCCATCGCACATAAATGCCAATGACTGTCACTGACTAGGTGTATTCACAGAGGGCATTCTTACCCACGTTTGATCTTCTGTCTCGGCTCTCTTCCAATACATGTACTTAATACCAGAGTCTACAACCTTTATAGAAATTCTCAATACTGCAATTATAAATTTAATTAAACCTCAGAAAAAAGATTGAAAGTAATAAGAAGCTTTATGTAAGTTCTGGACTGGAGCCAGTGAGACTACAAGAAAATCCTGTGGACTTTGCTAATTGCCTGAAGATAATGAACAATTAAAATGTAACTGCAACTAGAAAGGCTCTCCTGAGCTGGATTACCAACAACGCAGCCGGGACACGGAGGCTAGGTCTACACGGCATTGGACAAAATACTCAATGAAAATTAAATCCTAAAATGGTTCATAAAATTGAGTTTTCCGTCCAGTGCATGTCAAAAATAGATTAAAAAAAAAAAAATGATTTTTTTGGTGCGTTCTGCATTTTTGGCATGAAAACCATCTGTAAAACCGACTGAAAACCCTTCCATGGGGACAAGCCCTAAAGGTAAAGGCAGCAGAATATCTAATGTAACATAAATCAGATAAGGGCTATGATAAATAAGCTACATAGTTCTGTACAAGCATAATAAGTGAAGGGTTAAAGGGAACCTGTCACATAGATTATGTCCCCCTTGCTGAGGATAGCACAAGTTAGTGTCAGATCTGCTGTTTCCAGCGCTGTCTCTCTCTTATTCTGTAAGATGATGGAGTTTTAGAGCATTTAATGCTCAAATCTGCAGTTTTCAGCCAGAAAACTCAGGTTTTTTTTCATACCCCGCCCACCTGAGACTAGCCAGTGGGCGGGGCTAGCCTTTGGTGGGTGGGGCTAACACCTGCTCATGAATAAGATTTGAGGGGTAAAACTCCAGCATCTAACAGAATAAGGGACACAGCGCTGGAAACAGCATGTGTCACTAGCTTGTGCTGTCCTCAGCAAGGGGGGCATAGCCTATGTGACAGGTTCTCTTTAATAGGTAATTGTGCATAGTGGTAAAAGTAAAGCTGGCCATACTCTTAAAATGGCGAGCGCTATCTGTACCAATGGTCCTGTACAAAAACACGCTTGGTTTGGATGAGTGTTTATATGTATGCAAAGGGAGAGGGGAGGTAAGCCGCTACCTGACCGCTCTGGTGGCAGCTTATCTCCTCAAGAACAAAAGGGATGGGTAGCTGGGTTTCAGTCTCTCCTCCAGGATCATCTATCAGGACGAATATGGAGGCTGCCATATACATTAAATGATTGGCTGGTCCTGCTGAAATCGGTGGGTTCAGCGGTGCTCTCTCTTAGGAGTACAGCCACCTTTAGTCATAACATTGTGGAAAGGGAGAGGTTTATACATGAACTCTAAAAGGCCCTTTACATATCAGCTAAGAGTTGACTTAACATTCCCATTATCATGTGTAGGAAGCCCTTCTTACTCCCCCAACATCATCTGAATGTCAACATTCGATACTTTTAGGCTTTGTCCCCACGACACGGGTTTGCGGCCGGTTTTCCAGATGGTTTGCGGCTTTGCAGACCGTCTGAAAAACCAGTCAAAAACTAGAACAACAGGGCTCTATGAAAAACCCGTGCAGCAGTCCCCACTGCACGGGTTTTCCGCCCGCCGGCTGCCCAAAAAACATTCTGCATGCACATTCTTCCTCCCGGCTTTTCGGACAGAATATGAGCATGTGAATGGGAAGGGGGAAAAGCTACAACGCGGAGAAAAGCTGTCCCCCCCCCGTGGCCGTGTGCACGGCACACAAACTGGACAATTACTGGTCGGATAAACCTACCGGCATTTGTCCATTTCCGTGTAAACGGGCCCTTATTCTCCCAGTAGATGAAAAACAATGCCATTTCTCCAGCATCTAAATCCAAAAATGTATAGAATATAACTTGGCTTTTATCAGTCGTAAGTTAATGTTAGATCCATAAAGAGCCCATCTGTAGAAAGCAATCTAGCTGCACAAGCGCGGCCACTGCTGCTAGAACGCAGTCATGGTCACATCTGCCGGCACCAAGCAATCCACAATGCAGAGGAGGAGAAGAAAACAATAGGTAAGTTTATACCAATGATTTAGGGATTTACAGATTTTACACATTCCCATATTAATTTATTACTATGGAAAAATCCCTTTAAAATTCTCACCACCTAGATTAGCTTTAAGCATGTAGACAAAGGTAAATAAAGATTATTACCAAATACATTGCTACTCTAATTCTGCTTCCTTCTAAAGTGAGAACAATTCTTATCTCTTGATTGTGTACACAAACTTCACTAGGTTTCCAACCACCTCTCTCTCTGATCTAGCAAAGTGGGCTATGATGGCGACATCGCTCCCTGCTGTGTCTTATCAGCAGAATAGATGCTTGTTTGTCTTTCTCACTGAAAAACTTGAGCCCTTTAGAGCTCGGTAGCTTTCTGCCCTGCTGTGAAAAATCCTCCAGTACAAATGTCCGTATAGAAAAGCTCAGCTAGGAATAGCACAGCGGGTATGCCAATAATTGGTGTAGAACCACCCACAGCTTGAAAAGGAAGTGTAGGCCTGAGCTGGCTGTGAAGAGCAGGCTGATAGGTAAGTCCTGTGTTGAAGGTATATTTCCAGTGTTAAATGTCTTGCGAGTGAGAAGTGCTCCTGCTTCTAACATTTACTTTTTCTTTCCCTTTGAAGTTTTTTCCTCTTATTTCCTTTGTGTTTGCCTTTCTATTCATGGACTCTGGGCTGTTAATGGGTTGGTCATTGACTTACAGAATAACTACAGTAACTACCTATAGGTGGCACTGGAGAGACATCTTTCTTTATTAAAAAATAGAGCTCGTTGGCCTTTGACACAAATAGGAAATGATTACATTTACTAACGGAAAATGTGGAAAACAACCGTATACAAAAAATGTAAATGCTGTTAATTTCACATTCTGCCTTCTCTAGAAACTAACGTTTGTATATGTTCATTTGCAGAGAAGCTGGTAATATGTGTATTGTTTTTTAAAAAAAATTGAAATACAGTAGTATTGATAATGCACAGTAATAAAAAAAAATAATTAAGGTAAAACTGCTTTGAGTGAACCCTGAATATTTAGGGTGACATGTCAGAAAAGTGGCACTTCCATGCCAGCTTTAAGGCGCATTAAATGAGTATATGATGTGCCTGAATAAATAAACCTGTCAAAAATCTGGTGTGTGGTATACCTTGTATACCATATTTAATGCGCCTAATTAGGGCGCATAGCACATCATTGCTAGCATATTGGATGCGCCTACTTTAGGCGCATTCAAAAGTGTCAAATGTGCCTAGTTTTGGTGTACGATAGTTCGCTTTTATAGAGACTATGGCGTCAACAGTTTTTTGGTGCAAAATACACCAAAAAAATGGTGGAGCCCTAATGGGACATGTCGCCCTTAGTGCATGGACACAGCAGTTTCCTTTGACATCCAGTGACGATAATCTTATGATAGGGTAACTAGATGTAGAGGGAATCACGTTACTATAATGGGAAGGTTATACAAGTGGCACAGCAGGGTACCTGATGCTCCACAGTCACAGCAGACATCATTTCCTGGCATTTTCTGGATGTCCGATATGATCTCCTTGGTCAGCTCCTGTACAATGTTGTTCTCTCCTGTGCAGTGGTCTCCTTTGAATGCATTGTTTAAGGCTTCTTCTTTGCTGTTCTGGAGCACAGACATCCATCTGTATACAATGAGAAATATTTGGTAATTACATTGTCAACTGATGTTGGAACTTAAGGAGAACCTGCCACATAGGTTATGCCCCCCTGGCTGAGGACAGTACAAGCTAGTGTCAGACCTGCTGTTTCCAGCGCTGTGTCCCTTATTCTGTAAGATGCAGCAGTTTTAGAGCATTCAATGCTCAAATCTGCAGTTTTCAGCCAGAAAAAGTCAGTCTGTTTTTTTAAAACCCCGCCCACCTGAGGCTAGCCACGCCCACCTCAACTGATAAACCTATTACTTTGAATAGGTAGAAACATGTGAATAGCTGTCAGTGGGCGGGGCTAGCCTCAGGTGGGCGTGGCAAACACCAGCTTATGGATAAGATTTGAGGGGTAAATGCTCTAAAACTCCAGCATCTTTCAGAATAAGGGACACAGCGCGGGGAACAGCAGGTCTGTCACTAGCTTGTGCTGTCCTCAGCAAGGGGGGCATAACCTATGTGGCAGGTTCCCTTTAAAGCACTAAACTACTGAAAAGGTAATGATTGGCCTTCCTATGCAACAGTGAAATCACAGACATTTGCTTGTGTATGACAGGTTTAAAGGTGTAGTCAAGAAAATCATATTTCAAATATCTCATAAGGGAATTCTAATTAACAGAGTGCAGACCCATGTTTTTCACCCTCATCGATTATCTGGAGCTACAAAAAGTGTCTCTTGCTCTGGAGTGCCCAGCCCAGCTTATTAGTACTGTACATTCACTGGACAGCCCATTGTTTCCATTGACACCTGTGTGTAATTCAGTATTTCTCCTGTGGTGGCGCTGTAAAAGAATGCAACACTTGCTTTCTGGTTAAATCACATTACAGCCGATTACAACCGATTGCCTCTTTTAACCCAAAAGAGCACTAGTTTTGTAAATGGATTATGTTGGGAATTAAGTTTTCAGCCACATTAACTTGACTACAAGAGAGTGTCCAAGGATAACAATGGTGCGGTTTCAGGGGAGGGGGAAAAAAAAAAACCGAAGGAAATTTTTATTCTTGTATCATACAAAATTATACAACCTCCAGTAATTGATGAAGATTTATAAGTGGTGGTCTATGTCCTCTGCAGGCTCGCTGTTGGCTAGCAAATCCAATTCAAGACAGGCAGATCTGGCCACAGCAATTGCAGAGGGAAGTTTGTGCCAAATTCAGTGCTGCAATGTCACGGTTCTTTCTCTGTCATCTTTATCCTTAAGAGCAGACCAACAAACCTTCTCAAAATAGGAGGCAGCTTGGTGGGTGGTGTGGCACTTGTTGTGACCAAGGTGGCAGGCTTTAAAGTGGTTTTGCCACGATGTAATGTTGACGTGGGTATTTAACCACTTTTCTAAATATAGGTCATTAAAAAAAGTGAAGCCTGTGACAGCTACAGACTTAATTACAAGCCCTTAGTTTCCTGACCGTTTACATTAGACACGACCAGGACACTGACAGGACCTGTCTGGCCGCACTTGTGTGGTTTGAACTTCTTATCTCCTGGCAGTGAACATGAATGAGCTTTGTAGGGACTGGGGGAAAAAGTGTCTGTCTCCTGTATAGAGAATCCACTGGTTGTAATGTAATTATCAGAGTAAAGATTGCAGACGCTCCCTTGGCTCACTGCTAAGCCCTTCTTCCTCGAGTTCAGCAGTTTGTGAAGGAATGAAAGAAACCTGCCTGCCTGAAGCTAATCTTCTCTCCTGAGCAGATAAGTGGGAGAAAACAAATCCCATTAACTTGTGCTCAATAGTTCTCCTCTGTGATTTAGAAAAACAATTTTTGCACAACTAGAGCGACCGAGCCTTGGGAACGTGCATGGGAGGTGGAGTGATGACATCACAGAGGAGGCACTTGTTTTTTAAACACAGCGCCCCTCTTTTCAAGGCTCAAGTTCAGCCTGTTAGCTGATTAAATCACTTCTTGGCAAAACCCCTTTAAAGTTTTCTTCAGAGAGTTCTTATACCACACTACTGGTGCCCCTCTGTTTTGGTTACCAGTACAGAGCTTGCCATACAGCACAATCTTGCCCAGACGGAAATTCTCCTTCCTGGATATATGTCCTGCCTAGTGTAGATGCATGATTCCAACATTGATTACTTCGGCCTGTTTGAGGGCTTTAACATTGGTAGTGAAGTCATTTCAATGATACAGAGGCAGCGCTGATGAAAACGTTTGTGGAGTTGTAGGTAGTAGGGATAGAAGATCCATGACTTGGAGCCATATGCGAGGGTTGTCGGTACAAACATACTAATCTTGGTGCTTTTCTTGAGGTGTTTAGTTCACAATATTCTTTTGTATAGTCTGCAAATGCGCAGAGCCTGTATTCAATCTCTAGCAATCTTGGCATATAAGAAGATGATACATGTCAGACAGCTAAATGGAATCTGAACCATCAATGGTGATACAAGAAGGGCGGTTGACTAACTAAGGCACGGGCTAGTAGAGAACTTTTGTTTTCTTCAAACTGACCTCCAGCTCAAATAGTCTGGTGGCTTCTGTGAAGTAGACATGTTGTAAAGATGCCTCCAAGGGTGACTCAGGAGTAGTATCATAAGCAATTTTTTTTTTCTCAGATAAGCTGTTTCATTGTCTTAGTATGGGCCTTCAGTCTCTTCAGGTCAAACAGGTTAGAGAGATAGATAGAGAGAGAGAGAGAGAGTGAGAGGAGAGGATAGATGAGAGAGAGAGAGAGAGAGAGAGAAGGATAAAGCAAGAGATAGAGAGACACTCTGCTGTGTCTAAGCAGCAGCACAGGAACTTGTTTATCTTTCTTACTGACAAACTCTTTAGAGCTGTGTAGCCTTGGTCCTTGCAGTTTTCATTACCAATGTCCCTCTAACAGGCTCAGCTAGGAATAGCAAAGCTGATATGTCAATCACTGCTGTAGAACCACCCACAGCCTAACCAGGAAAAGGGAATCTGAATTAGCAGTCAAGAACTGGATCTGTGAAACAGTATGTTAGGAAAACCACTTTAAGGATTCCATAACTACCAGTGATTATACTGAAAAGGGAAGCCTGAAACCTGACCACCTCCGCAGCAAAAATGGGGGCCAGGATGTCACCAACACTAGGAGTGACTCTGGTTAGCTTAAAGGGGTTGTCTCGCTACAAAGAATAGCTTTCAAATTGTAGGGAACACAAAATAAAGACATTTTCCAAATATATTGCTTTGTTCCTCTCTTTTCCCTAAGGAGATACAAGTAAATGTATGACCTCCCTGGCTATTTCAGTTCCCTCAGTAACCGACCTGTAAACAATTCACCCCCTGCTGTTTGTTCTATGAGATAGCAGTGAGTGACATCATCACACAGGTCACAGCAGTGTCCTTGCTGCTGAGCAGTAAAAAGCTTGATTTATGTAAAATAAACAGCACTGTAATTAGAGCTTTTGTTTGAGGGATCAGATAAGAAGTCCTGTTAGTAGTTTGAGAAGCTAATCTGATCTAATTAGCAACTGAAAGCACAGCACAGCACAGAGCTGTACAAACACAAGCTGTATGCAAATTAGTCAGTCTGAACCAGGAAGTGGCAGAGTATTTCATTCATGCATCCTTTGAAACTCTGTAGGGAGACAACTCCTTTAAGTATGAACTTTGTGAAATCCCATTTGTAAGTGTGCACCATTTTCTACTTTCCACCTATTACCTGAATAACTAACAATTTCTATTTTGCCTCATCTAACAGGTTGTGTCGCATTACTGAAATACCATTTCTCACAAGATTTGCACTAGAATTTTGAAAGGAATGTTGACCTGACTTCATAAAGAGCAGACAATAAACAAGGTAAAATGCCTTTGGGGTGAGAAAGATTTTGCTGCATATTTTTCTGTCCATGTGCAAAATAATTGTCACTTTCTGTAGCTTTGTGATGACATTAGCAAAAAGAACGGTCATGGGGCCATAAGGTCACTTACTAGTGAAGTAAGCGCCCTCCGATCTCAGGCGTTCCCGATTATAGCCTGGGTCAAAAGACGATCCAGACCATTTTGCAATTTAAAAGTAAAAGGCTCTGGTCACCAGACTTTGGAAAAATGATATTTAGAGTTGCTATTGTGGGGACATTTTTTTGAGCAAGTAATAATAATAACAACCTTTATTTATATAGCGCCAACATATTCCGCAGCACTTTTCAATTTGGAGGGTGTAAGTACAGACAAAAAAAAGACATACATTACACAATGAAAAGCTACTTACAGATGAGACACAAGGTGTGAGGGCCCTGCTCGCAAGAGCTTACAATCTATTAAGTAAACGTTGACAAACAGGCATACTCACATTTGACATTCCTGTTCATCTTCAGCTTGAAAATGATATGTCCGATCATCTGTCAAAAAAAAACCTGTGTGAATTAGAACAGGATCACAGGTGCACAAAAGGTGACTAGATCTAATAGATGCCTAAAACTATACTTCATGTAATAAAGAATCAAGTCTTTCTAATAGCAATCTGAGTCACTGTGGGGGAGAATAACGCATGAACAATGGGGCAGATTTATCAATACTGTCTAACATTTAGGCAAGGTTCACACGGCTTATTGCCGACGTAATTGTGGGGACGGATTTCACCCCGCAATTATGCCGGCATCCGTGCAGGGGGGGCACATAGACACTCATTATTCACGGCGCGTACACACCATAAATAATGTGCATGTCACTTTCTCCCCCCTCGGCGGATTCGCTGAGCGGGGAGAGAGATGGAATCCTATATTCTCTCTGAGAACTGTGGATTACCGTAATGACTGGGACGGATTCCAGCCGTATTGGAGCGCAAATCCGGCGCGCAGTACGGCTGCAATCAGTCCCAGAATAAGCCGTGTGAACGAGGCCTTAGGGGCCGTTTACACGGCACAGGACAAATAACGGTTCGCTTGCAAGTTCTGGGTGCAGGATGGTGATGTGCAGTATTGAGCAGTGTGAATCGACAGGGTCACCAATATATGCAAAAATCAGCAAGGTGCATGGAAGAGTCGTTTTTCAGGATCTTTGGACACCACAGTCACCGGATGGGACGTCGCCAGACTTCTTCCTTTGAGGTTTGCTCAAAGGAAAAGTCTATCAGAACAAGTCTTGCAATGTGGAAGATTTGAAGGAAAACATCCAACGTGAAATTGATTGAAACATGGCTCGCCACATCAAATAGAGATCATCTCCAGTATGGCATGGTATGTAGTGTATATTCTTTGGTTTAGAGTGCTTCATCCTAACCGGAGTTAAGACAAAGTATTCGGGGCCTCTTTTGAGTGAACTGCATGGTTCAATGTGATGCCACAGAGGTAAGGTATGGCCCCACAGAAAGCAATGGGCACCACATTATGACCCATAATACAGCCATGTCTACAAGTCGCTGGGGGAAAATATTCCTCTTTTCACCAGAAACCATTCAATGGCTAATTATAAGAATCAGAAAGGGACTTACGAGAGATGAGGTCGAAACATTTCTTTTCTTCTGTATTGGTTTTCACTTGACAGGTCAGTAGGTTCAATTTTGCAGGAGGTAAGTTGACCTGATGAAGGAAAAGTAAAAGTTGGCTACAAAATGATGCCTATATAAAAGACCGACAGCAGCACTAACCAAAGCCATCCTTACTTTCCCCATATCCCAACAACCATGATCAAGAAGCCTTCACTTACTGTGCCATGAGCTATTGTGAGAAAACCATTCTTAACGGAGCATTTCCTTTTCTGCCAAACTTTCCTTATTCTAAAAAACAAAAAACAAACCACGTAGATAAAAGGATATTAATATACAGCTGAAACCAGAAGTTTACATACACTATATAGAAAGACACATATGCATGTTTTTCTGCCTATCTTACATGAAATCAGAATAAACCTTCCCTGTATCAGTGTTTTAGGTCAATTAGGAACCAAAATTATTTATATTTGCCAAATGCCAGAATAATGAGGGAGAATTTTTAAGGCATTTTTATTACTTTCTGCAAAGTCAAAAGTTTACATACACTAGGATTACTATGCCTTTACACAATTTGGGACAGAACATATTATGATCTCATGTCTTTGGAAGCTTCTGTGGATGTCTGTGGATGTATTTTAGTGCACAACAGAAACACACTGCTTCTGTGTGTAACATCATAGGAAAGTCTAAAGAAATCAGCCAAGATATCAGGAAGAGAATTGTGGACTTGCTCAAGGCTGGATCATCCCTAGGTGCAATTTACAGATACCTGAAGGTGGTCCGTTGATCTATACAAACAATTATGCGCAAGTACAAACAAGATGAGAATGTCCAGCCATCATACCGCTCAGGAAGGAGATGGGTTCTGTGTCTCAGAGATGAATATGCTTTGGTCTGACATGTGCATAACAACCCAAGAACGAAAGCAAATGACCATGTGAAGATGCTAGCGGAAGCTGGTAAGATTGTGTCATTATCCACAGTGAAACGAGTACTGTATCAACATGGACTGAAAGGCCACTTTGCCAGGAAGAAGCCATTACTCCAAAAGAAAGACATAGAAGCCAGATTAATGTTTGAAAATGCACACAGGAACAAAGACCTGGAGACATGTAATGTAGTCTGACAAAACTAAAATTAAACTGTTTGGCCATAATGAACATTGTTACGTTTGGAGAATAAAGGGAGAAGCTTGGAGGCCTAAGAACACTATCCCAACTGTAAAACACAGGTGTGACAGCATCATGTTGTGGGGTTGTTTTGCTACAAGAGGGACCGGGGCACTTTACAAAATAGATGGCATCATGAGGAAAGAAGATTATGTGGCAATAATGAAGCAACATCTCAAGACATCAGCCAGGAAGTTAAAACTTGGGCGGAACTGGGTCTCCCAAATAGACAATGAACCAAAGCATACTGCCAAGCTGCTTACAAAGTGGCTTAAGGATAACCAACTCAATGCTTTGGAGTGACCATCACAAAGCCCTGATCTTAATCCTATTGAAAATGTATGAGCAAAGCTGAAAAGGCAGGTGCGAGCAAGGCGACCAAAAAACATGGCTCAGTTACACCAGTTCTGTCAGGAGGAATGGGTCAAAATTCCTACCAACTATTGTGAGAAGCTTGTGGAAGGATATCCAAAATGTTTGACCCAAGTCATATAGTTTAAGGGAAATGCTACCAAATACTTATGAAATGTATGTTAGTTTTTGACTTTGCAGAAAGTAATAAAAATGCCTTAAAAATTCTCTCATATATTCAGGCATTTGGAAAATATAGATAATTTTGGTTCCCTAATTGACCTAAAACGGGTAAGGTTTATTCTGATTTCATGTCAGATAGTGAGAAAAACATGCAGATGTGTCTTTTATGTAGTGTATGTAAACTTCTGGTTTCAACTGTATGTGGTCAACATACTAAGAGCATAGGTACTGTATCAGTAGACCATCGCTGACCCGTCACTTTTCTTGTACAGATAGCCATTCTTCTCAGTGCCATGTTCCTTGTTGCCTTGAGGCTGGTGCAGGCTATATGCAGTGCTCTGGCGGAACTGCGAATCCTAAAGAACGTAAGCAGAGCGGATATTTGCAAGTTCATATTGGTTTTTAGTCTTCATAACCACTGTTAACTCAAGATGTTTGGTTACAATCCTTGTTGATCAAGTGCAACCATGACAGTCATACATTTTATGATACCAATGACACCATTTTAACAGATAAAAAATAAATGCTACCTGAAAAAACAACAACCTGGATTTCACACAGTAGAGTCCTCTGCTCATGATGCCTCTCTATAATATAGCACACGCAGCTGATTTCCCCTTCAGACCCCAGAAAAGGCTGATTTATGCTGCACATTGCAGTAGCGATTAGGTGAACCTATGAGACTTGACAGACTCTAGCACTGGACATGGATTAAAGGGGTCCAGGAAAACAAAAATCTGTTTTTCCAGATCTTTCCTTGCAATTTTTTTTTTATTGCAGCTCAGCTCCATTCATTTTAATGTGGATAAGCTGCAATTCCAGACACAGCCCCTGGAAATGCTGGGATCTTCAATAATGGTTGTGGTTTTTCAAATCTTAGCTAATGACACAATTTGGCTATGACTATGGGGGACTATAGCTATCCAAGTCTATATACAGATGACGGATGGAAAAACTGTGGTCCAAATTAGAAAAACTGTAAATTATTACACAATACAGTGCTATTCAGATTTTGCTTCATTTCAGAGTTGGAGCAGTTCTTATCTCCTTGTTTACAAAAGATTTCCTAGGTTACCGACCACTTCTTTGTGCTCTAGCAGCCTTGGCAGCAATAGTGAGATCACTTCCTGCTGTGTCTTATTAGCAGCAGCCTTGGCAGCAATAGTGAGATCACTTCCTGCTGTGTCTTATTAGAAGCACAGGTACTTGTTTATCTTTTGTCCTGACAAACTTTAACCCTTTAGAGCTCTGCAGCCTTGTGCCCTGCCGTTAAAACCCCCTCCTTCACTAATGTCTCTCTAATGTGCTCAGCTGGGAATAGCAGAACGGAAATGTCAGCAGCTGTTGTAGAACTGTCCACATTCTAAACAGGAAGGGGGAGCCTGAAGCTGGCTGTGAAGAGTAGGCTCTGTGAAACAGCCAGATGGGAAACTCCTTTAAGCACCTTTTATCCAGGGTGTTAAAGGGGTTTTATCGTTTCATCATTTGGCAGCCATTTATACTGGTTGCTAAGGAGAGCTTATGAAATGGAGGGGCGTGTTTCTCCTCCCAGCAGGGCGTAGCTTCACTCTCTGCAGACACACCCCAAAGCGTGCACGTGAGAATTCATTCTGTGTGATGTGGGAAAGGTGACAGATTCTCAGCTGTCGGGGACTAAGGAATCATTGGAAATGAAAAGCTAAGTGTAACTCGATGTATATCTACATTTCTCGCTCGCTCTACATACTTTGTAACTAGAATGGGCATTTGACATTCAGGACTCTGGGAAAGATGGGTGATTTTTTTTTTCTCTCTCACACAGTGATATATCCTGCAGCTTATTACACCTCTGACCTCTACAGATCTACAGCTCAAAACTATGCACTTTATCGGTTTGTGTTTACATGGGACTGCACAAGATCTCTCTCACTGCTGCAGGACGACTGATGTCAGTGAACGCAGCAAACCCCGCACCGCACACAAGAATGCATATACTGTATATTCTCTCTCTCTAATCCCCGTTCACACATGTACCTGCGTGCTCCCGTGCGGACCCCGACCGGCGCTCTCTCTTGCTTCCAAGAATTAAACAAACGGCCCATTCTCTTAAACCGTAGCACTTTGCTTATGGTAACCAAGTGAATACAAGCTTAGATTTTTCCTCCCCACCTGTTGAACTATGATCTTTGAAATGAGAAAACCCCTTTAAGTGCTGTAGTGTCTATTTTGGTAGAGGACATGGACAAGTGGTGTCCCAGGTTCACTCTATATAGGGGTGAAGAGGCAACCTGCTCTCTAGTTCAATACCTTCTTACATTTTTGGAGGCTGGTAAAGCGGAGTGACTGCAGTTACATCTCCTGTAACCCAGCTTTTCCAAGTAACTAAATACAGAATGCATTAAAACCGCTGTCTAGTATACGTACACACATACTAACCAAACACAACAGGCAATTCTTTTGTATCCCCCTAAACCTGCAGGTCGTCTCTCACCTTGCAAGTTGTTAGGAGAACGCAGAGGTGATAAGAGCACCTGCAGGAAAAGCCTATGCACCTCACTTGGGACCTGTTGCTTCCCATGAGCTTTGCACTTCCTCTGGATTTCTAGTGTGAAGTCGCTGCTTTCCCCCTGGGGCTTTACTTCACAGCTGTTTGCCTGCGTCTGAAAACCTCAGTGTAATATAATCCGAAATCGGCTTCTGCGAGACATTACATTTTATGTGGTTAACCCACACGTAACCGCTTCCTACACTGGACCTTGATTCATGTCAGCAGACTAAATAACTCATCCCAGACACGCAGCAATTGTGGGAGCCCTGTGGTCTCTCTAAGCAGGGCACCTGCCATAGTCCAGCTAGCAAAACTCTTATTTCTCATGTATGTTGCTGTGTTTTCCATGTTCATTTAAAAGTAACAAAGACAAAGCAACCCAGAGCTGTAGAATTAGAGTAATCTCTCTCTAGTATATCATTGTATAAACGATACAAAATAGCAGAGTGGCCCATTATGAGGTTCTAGGGCGCAAAGAGTGCCCATTATGAGGTTCTAGGGCGCAGAGTGCCCATTATGAGGTTCTAGGGCGCAGAGAGTGCCCATTATGAGGTTCTCGGGCGCAGAGAGTGCCCATTATGAGGTTCTCGGGCGCAGAGAGTGCCCATTATGAGGTTCTCGGGCGCAGAGAGTGCCCATTATGAGGTTCTCGGGCGCAGAGAGTGCCCATTATGAGGTTCTAGGGCGCAGAGAGTGCCCATTATGAGGTTCTAGGGCGCAGAGAGTGCCCATTATGAGGTTCTAGGGCGCAGAGAGTGCCCATTATGAGGTTCTAGGGCGCAGAGAGTGCCCATTATGAGGTTCTAGGGCGCAGAGAGGGGCCCATTATGGGGGTTCTAGGGCGCAGAGATTTCCCCATTATGAGGTTCTAGGGCGCAGAGGGGTGCCCTTTTATGAGGTTCTTAGGGGCGCAGGGAGAGTGCCCATTATGGGGTTCTAGGGCGCAGAAGAGTGCCCATTATGAGGTTCTAGGGCGCAGAGAGAGCCCATTAACAGGTTCTAGGGCGCAGAGAGTGCCCATTATAGGTTCTCGGGCAGAGAGTGCCCATTAAGAAAGTTCTCGGCAGAAGAGTGCCCATTATGAGTTTCTCGGGCAGAGTGTGCCATTTTTGAGGTTCTCAGGCAGAGATTTGCCCATTATGAGGTTCTCGGGCAGAGGGTGCCCATTATGACATACCTCCCAACTTTTAGAGAGTGCAAAGAGGGACACATCAGGCCTTTGGCCTCTAACCACACCCAAAACATGACATCACACCAAGACGCCTCTAATCACGCCCCCACACAATACATGCCAAACTTTTTAGACAGGAAAAAAAAGGGAGACATTTTCCAGGTTTTGCTTTGTATCAGATGATGAAATATTAAGTAAGTTGTACACAACGAGGAAGCAACCAGATACTTTTTAAAGCAAGATACTCAGTTTATTGATGCAAATCTGTTTTCTAAATGAAAAAGAGGGACATTTATAGAACTAAGAGGGACAAGGGTCAAAAATAGGGACTGTCCCTCCAAAATAGGGACCGTTGGGAGGTATGATTATCAGTTTCTCGGGCATAGAGTGCCCATTATCAGTTTCTCGGGCAGAGAGTGCCCATTATTAGGTTCTCGCGCAGAGAGTGCCCATTATTAGGTTCTCGGGCAGAGAGTGCCCATAATGAGGTTATCGGGCAGAAAGAGTGCCCATTATGAGGTTCTCGGGCAGAAAGAGTGCCCATTATGAGGTTCTCGGGCAGAGAGTGCCCATTATGAGGTTCTCGGGCACAGAGTGCCCATTATGAGGTTCTCGGGCGCAGAGAGTGCCCATTATGAGGTTCTCGGGCGCAGAGAGTGCCCAATATGAGGTTCTTGGGCGCAGAGTGCCCATTATGAAGTTCTCGGGCGCAGAGGGCCCATTATGAAGTTCTCGGGGGGCGGGAGTACCCATATGAGGTTCTAGGGCGCAGGGAGTACCCATTATGGGTTCTAGGGTGCAGAGAGTGCCCATTATGAGGTTTTTCGGGCGCAAGAGAGGGGCCCATTATGAGTTCTCGGGCGCAGAGAGTGGGCCCATTATGAGGTTCTTGGGCGCAGAGTGCCCATTAGAGTTCTCGGGCGCAGAGTGCCCATTATTTAAGTTTCTGGGCAGAGAGTGCCCATTATGAGGTTTCTCGGGCGAAGTGGCCCATTATGAGGTTCTAGGCGCAGGAGAATGCCCATTATGAGGTTCTAGGGCGCAGGAGAGTGCCCATTATGAGGTTCTGGGGGGCAGAGAGTGCCCATTATGAGGTTCTCGGGCGCAGAGTGCCCATTATGTGGTTCTCGGGCGCAGAGTGCCCATTATGATGTTCTCGGGCAGAGAGTGCCCATTATGAGGTTCTCGGGCAGAGAGTGCCCATTATGAGGACATTCTCTAAAAAACAAAAAAAACCATTGAGAACCCTGAATATAAGGCATTCTGCAAAGACACTGAACAGTCCGTGGACCATGACACTAGTGTGTATTGATTTATCTTCCAGAGGTAGGTATAATATGGCATACAATGGAGCATGCTGCAGTACTGGCCACTATGGGCAGGTGTGCTTGTACCATGTATGTGAGTGATGGGTGGGGATCATAGAGGTCACAACTCCATTTTGTTGGAGGAATATACTTTTAGCCTCCATTAGGTGAATGTGAAGGCCTATAGATATGTTTGACATAAAACCAGCTCCCATTGCATACACCAGACATACACCTCAAACGCAACTTGAAAGTAGCCTAACAAACACTGGTGGTGAATCCTTAGTCGTACTGCCCTGAAGAACTACTTTAATGACAAAAAATAGCAGGGAACAGAAAACATCTAGTTGGTTACAGAAGAGAAGATAAAAAAGCCTTGCACAAGTCTTCAGAGACACACAGCATTGCATCCTTAATAACCATGGGACACAAGTAGACCATCTAAATCACCAAGAGATGGAGCATGTGGGTGGGATCACACATCAACACCACCAACCCCATTCAAGACCATTGATCCTTCTCCCAGGTACAGAACCCATAAGGTCTAGTCTGCTTCTTGATGATATGCAGAGATCAGACATACAGATATATGCGCTCACTGGAGACACATGCGCTGCAAGAAATCAATGAGGTTAACACACTTACTCTTCTAGACTTCGGTCACAACAGGTTAGAGCATTTGTGAGAAAAAGAGAAAACACATTCATGAATAACAGTGCAAGTAAACGGCAAGGAATAACCTAATGATTAAAGAAAGCAATAAGAAAATGCATTAGACACCTTCATGGTCCTCAGAAGACATGGAGGGGGCGCTATAGGTCTAAAACACTGTGTTGATCAGTACACGATGACAACCAATCTAGTAAATCATTGCAATATACAATGGTGTCAAAAATATTTACTGCTTCCCCTCCAGAAGACAGAAATTGTTCTGGAAATTGTCAGGGAAAGACAATATAACTCAAAGTTATATACCGGTGGCGGTTTTAAATCCTATACGCTAGTGAAATATTATACTAGTGTTTTACTTTTTTTAAATGGACACTGTCCTTTTAACAAACTTTGTACAAATCAACAGTCCAAACAAACAGGAAAAAACAATGTAATATATCATGTAAGAGAAAATTGCCTCTTTCTCCAGTAACGAGACAAATTTTTCTTTCCCCCACCTCCTGCACTTATTCACTTTCAACTCACTGATAAAATCCGTTTTATGCCACAGAACGGATTATCAGCTCACTGAGTGATCAGGTGACATGCTTTGCATAAAAGTTTGTAGAGGAGGATAGTGCCCTTCTTAGGGTATGTTCACACGGTGTATTGCGGCGTGTACAGTACGCGCCGCAATACACCGTGTGTTTCAGGAGCTTGGGCTGATCAGCGCGTACCCCCGAGGCACGGGGGAGCCGGCCGGGCGCCGGCCCTATAGACATGCATTACTCGCGCCACGTAATCGCCGCGAATAATTGACATGTCGCTTATCTCCCCGCGCGTACAATACGATCGTATTGTACGCACAGGTGGACGAGGCGTAATCCATAGTTGTCTATGAGAGCTATGGATTACCGTAATTGCGGGGCGCATTTAGACGAGTATTGATCACACGGAGTAATTTCGGCGCGCATTTCACGGCGTATTTGCGCTCTAATACGAGCGAGATGCGCGTCGAAATTACAGTAATCTATAGTTCTCATAGAGAACTATGGATTACGCCTCCTCTCCCCACTCGTACAATACGATTGTATTGTACACCCGGGGAGATAAGTGACATGTCAATTACTTGCGGTGAATACGCGCCACGAGTAATGCATGTCCAAAGGGGCCGGCGGGCTGCTGCTCTCCCCCACCACCCTGCAACTCCTAAATCACCCGGCATAATTGCAGCCGTACTGTACGCGCCGCAATTATGCCACGTGAACATAGCCTTAAGCGCAATACGCGGCGAAATGCGCCCCAAGATAAGCCGTGTGAACATACCCTAAAGGGGTTTTACCACAATGTAAAATCCCCTGCACTGGCCATTCGCAGTTGGCTGCGAAGCAGCCATGCATGTGAATGAGGAGAGTGGTACTTGCAGCCGTACTCTCCATTCACTTTGCACACACTCGGCTATATTCGGAAGCTCCCGTAGAAGTGAATGAGGAGTATGGCCGCAAGCGCCACCCTTCTCATTCACATGCATGGCTGGCTGGCAGCTACCGTGTTTCCACAAAAATAAGACCCACTGCAATTTTTTGCAAGCTTAAAAATATAAGGCCTCCCCTGAAAATAAGACCTAGCAGAAGTCATTGCGGCATCTTTCCCCACGCCATACATTAGCAGATCATTTAGATAGGTCTTACCTTGTATGGGAGGCTACCTGAAAAAGAGGTGCTCATTTAAGGAAAGTGCTATTGCTAGACATGAGAGATTGGGGCCAATGATTCTAAAAGAAATGGAGTCACTAGAAATTCACCATGAAATTCAGGGTTTGGAGAATGATAATGATGTTCCTGAAGATGATAATACGGTAAATGTACCATAGAATGGTGTACATGGAAATAGTCATAAGAAATTATTGATGGAACTCAGAGTTTGGCTGCTTATGCTGATGTTTGTGATGAAATCACTACAGTATATTAAGAAATGTTAATTTTTATGTTCAACACTAAATGTGAATTCTTGTCCATGGAATAAATGTGAATTCTTGTCCATGGAATAAATGTGAATTCTTGTTCATTGAAAAATAAGACATCTCCTGAAAGTAAGACCTAGCACGTCTTTAGGAACAAAAATTAATATAAGACACGGTCTTATTTTCGGGGAAACAGGATAGCTGCGAGATGTCAGTGTAGGGGGTTTTACTTCATGGCAAAACCCCTTTAAGGTCAAAGATGAGCTGAGTCTTATCTCGATGGTATATTACCAGGCTATACCATCAATTTATGATTGATGGAGGCTCAACCTCTGGTCCTTGCTGATTCCACTAAAAGGGGCAGACAGAGGCCACTTGTGCACTCTCTGCATCGCCTAGTCCCATCCATCTGCTGCACAGAGAACTGCAACTCCGCTAAGTTCAAGTGAATGTGACGATGTTGCTTTTCCCCGCACAGTAGGTGGCCAAGATCAGCAGCACTTGGCTAGAACGATGGCCACTTCATTCTGAAGGACAGTGTGGTATGTGAGCTTTTGGTTCCTTACCGATCAGTAGGTTACAACATATTCTAGCAAAATGTCATAAATTACTATGGTGGGAAAAACCTCTTGAACATGTAAAAATTGCATTCTGGTATGTTGCTATGAGAAGCACATAGCTGTGTTAGCTGCTTACTTGTCGAAAGGGCCTTTTGACAATAAGCTGATCACAAAGTGTGCCCCCAGCGGGGCCACAAGCAAAAAGATATAATTTGATGGAAAATCTAAACACATTTGATATCCCCACAGCGCCACCGCCAGGGAAATTAGGCATTAGGCACAGTGTCTCGTCCAATCAATATGTTGTTTGTGTACTGCAGTACCAGACACGTCCTCCAGAGCAAGAGAAGTTCCCCTCTGACCAGGGGCATAGCTACAGGGGGTGCAGAGGTAGCAGTCGCTATTGGGCCCTGCAGCCTAAATGGGCCCAAAAGCCCTTCTGCCACATAAGAAGATACAAGTATTGCAAGTGGCACATGGCAGCTGGCGGGCCCATTTAACTTTTTGCACTAGGGCCCCAAAGCTTCAAGTTGCACCTCTTCCTCTGACCAAGAGATGAGGATCCTAAACAGAGAACCTTTTTCTATTAACAACATTTTTTATAATAGGGTATATGGAAATGGGTTTTCTAAACCGGAGAACCCCTTTAAAGGGGTTTTGCCACAATGTAATGTTGACGTGGGAACCTCTAAAACGGGTATTTTATCACTTTTCTAAATATATGTGATTACAAAAAGTGAAGTCTCTGAGAGCTACAGCATTGCTCAGTCCAACTTAGTTTCCTGACAGTTTACATTAGACAGGACCAGGACACTGACAGGAGCTGATCTGGCCGCACTTGCGTGTTTGCACTTCTTATCTGATGACAGGGAACATAAAGGAGCTTGCAAGGGGCTGGGGAGAAAGTGCAGTGTATGAGGCTTTCTGCTGTATAGAGAATCCACTAGTTGTAATGTAATTATTTGAGTAAACATTGCAGACGCTCCCTTCTTCCTCGCTCTCTGCTCACCCCCTTCCCTCTCACCCCTGCAGCCATTCATGACGCTGCATAATTTGTTTAGCTTCTCTCCAGAGCAGATAAGAGGTAAGGAACTCACTTCGTGGCAAAACCCCTTTAAGCAACAAGTATCCCAGATCACTCCCTACCAGCTATAAAACTTCCAGCCTCACAAGCTCACCTCCTTCTGTTCCACTTGCAGTGCAGTTTTTAAGATGTCTCTAAGTTGACTCAGCTGTTTTCTTTCTTCATCCTGGACTTGTTTCATCTAAAACAAGAAAACAAAAATTCAAGACAAATCAAATACGAGTTTTATGAGAACACTTCCACTAAGGCAAGAGGCAGGGTGGACACAGTGGCTCCATATTTACGGACGAAAATAGTAACTGCAGTCAAATCTCTTCCATTAGCAGCTGCATGGAACAAATTATCCAAGGTTAAGACGAGCAAAAAACCACAGATAAACAGACATTGTTAGGAATCGTTAATCCAGTCTAGCCGCAGCTCTTTGAAGCACAAGATCCTATTTACTATGTAAGATTTAGGGCTCAAGGGCTGTCTTAGCAATGACCTGATCCAAGTAAATCCCAATGACCCACGTTTAAATGCAACTATTTGTTAGGAAATAACCAAGACAGGATAAACATGTAGATTATAAATCCATACGGACAAAAACAACAAAAAATCATAGGCAAGAAAACCGTGTTGCAGTGAAACCTTGGGCCATCGACGTCCTACTTTCCATGAACGTCACTTCTTTACAGACTCCTCTGAAGAAGCGAGAAATAATATTCAGCACCTAAACATATGATTAAAACCGATTCAACTGCCCAATTATTGTTACAGAAAAAATTGAAGTCACTCAGTCCATCCTCTTTATATGACCTAGAGTTGACAACCACTCTACACTAATTTTTTCACCCTTAAGTTAGCTGGTCAAATTTAAATTTAGCCCACCGTGCTGATATAAGGGTGTGTTCACAAGGCATGTTGAGTCCGTGTGAACATACACTTTTTGATGCATGTTTGGATCTGTCTGTCGACCCCCAAATATGCTTCTAATAAATAGCAATGTGATTTACATTGCTTTTAATATGAAACCCGTATCGGCGTTCACACAAGTGATCGCCGATCTGTTCCAAGAATTGTCACGTCAATTCTTGGTCCGAAAGACGCAGGGCTGTGGAGTCGGCAAGCCGAAGCCCCGACTCCCGACTCCTCAATTTCCCAAACCTCTGACTCCTGACTCCCTCATACATGGCGCCTGTTTAAGTGATAACTTTACTGTAGTAAAATGGTAACATCAGGCTGTTTATCACCTTCTGATACAATAATCAAGCTATTTAGATAGAACAGACACTGACAAGCAAAATGGTAACAATGTTTTGATCTTTTAAACACTTATGGGTAGAGTTAAAGAAAAAGCTGTATTTGTATCCAAGTCCAGTCTGCACCAATATTGGGAATGTGTAGAAGAGACCTGGGATCAGATTTTGGTCAAGATGTGCTTGAATCTGATTCAGAGCCCAGAAGGATTCAGACAGTATTGAAAACCAAAGGCGGATTTCCCAAATACTAACAAAATAATAAAAATTAAAGGGGTTGTCTCACTACATTGATTCATGTTACCTCAGTCCTGTTTTCTTGGTTTCATTTTGAATTCAGGGGCATCTTTACTGGCTTCCTCTAGGCTGCAGTATGAGTAAGGTCTGTAGCTATAGCAATCAGTGCTGGCAGCCTATCAGGCGAGATCGAACAGGTCTGTAGCTATAGCGACCTGAGGAGCTGATGCAGCTCATACAAGTGGGGATATCTAGGAATAGGTAGGGCACTGTTAATGGACACATATTGCAAAGTGACTTGTTTTTACAAGATCTTTAACATAAAAAGTCATCCTTGTAGTGAGACAACCCCTATAACACTTTGATTTTTAGGAGCAAAACTGTAACTAAGCAGATGCTAAATACTTGCAAGTCAAATGTATGTATAAGATAGGCAAGATGACTGTATATAAAATTACAGTAGCTTCATGTACAAAGCTGTAGTGGATGGTAAGATATGGAGCCTGAAAGTCACAAGTTCAAAACATTGTTACCATTTTGCTTGTCAGTGTAAAATATATTTATTGGTTATGACTTTACAACACAAAAAATTGTAAATATGTAAAACACTGCAGGAACATTTGTGGAGTCTCTGAATTTGTTCTGAGAAATAGTATTGCCTCCATCAGATCCTGCATACATGACCTCACATCTGATCTCCTTTCCAGGCTAGAGAACGGCCTCTCTACACTAACTTGGGGGCAAAGCGGTGACCACAGGGGCAACATCTCTAACAATTTCAGGGTATAAAGGAATCGCCTCAGCCACAGTCAGTTTTGATGAAGGGTTTTGAACTCTTCTACTTCTTTGAAAACAGTGAAAAATTCGCTGATGAAATTTGATTGCCATGGGACCCGGAATCTTTCCCCTGGGGCAGCGCTTTGCCTGCTCCATGTCATCAATTACACTCCTCATGTGATGTAGGCTGAAGATATGAGAGCAGTAGCACTGGCCGGACCCAATTCCTCTTGCTCTTTGCATCGAACTAATTGGACCAACTAATTAGATATTTTGGGAGTCGGAGTCGGTCCATTTTATGACGACTCCTGCAAAATAGCCACCGACTCCGACCCACAGCCCTGGAAAGACGCAGCAGGAGCCCTATTTTAAACTATAGGGTGCGATCCTGCTGCAGCCAAAACACATCCAAACACGCAGCTGCGTGTTGGATTCGTTTAGGGCCCGATCGCCAATGCGTTTTTGGATGCGATTTTCAGAATCAAAAACACTGTACAGTGACCTAATTATAAATAGATTCACTGAAAATAAAGGAGCTCTCAAACTATAAGGCCATGTCCCCATGGCACAGGTTTTCACCCGGTTTTTGGTTTTGAAAACTGGCTGCAAACTGGGTGAAAACTTTTTACACGGGCCTCTATGGAAAACCCGTTGCAGCAGTCCCCACTGCACGTGTTTTCTGCCCCGCGGATTTTCAGACTGCCGGTGTCCCGAAAAGCATAGAACATGTTCATTCTTCTGACCGGTTTTCGGATGGAAGATGAACATGCCTATGTGAAGGGGGAGGGCTTTTCTCCATTAACCGTGGAGGAAAGCCGTTCCCCGGCTGCCATGTGCATGGCACGAAAACAGGACAAATACCGGTCGGATAAACTGATGGATATTTGTCCTGTGCCGTGTAAATAGCCCCTAAATCTATAAAACATAACCTTTAATAAATATTTCTTAAAAAAGCCATAAATATTCTCCAATCTGTAAGCACATAACACCAAAGGGAGGACACAGATAAATACAGGGCTACAAACCCTAGAAAAAGGGAGAAAATAATAAAGGGATATAACTGGAATCTGGACATAAAGGATTCTCCTCAATTAATAATCTCAATCATATCAAATACCATGTAGTGAGAAGTGCAAGCAATGAATAACTCCCCAACTGAAGCCTTTAATGTTTGGTATTAGAGATCTCTATGACCATCTTCCTTTATAACCAGTCCTGGAAAAAAACTGATAAACTCACCCTTCAATAACCCTATATATCTTTCCCTGACCTGAGCTATTGCCCTGAAAAGGGTGGCCCCGCCACATAGCCCTGCGACTATCTCTAAAACCGCTATGTAAAAAATGTCCCAAATGCGTGTTCTACATAAATACCAATTGGGTTGGTCAGTGGGCAAAAAAAGTGCCAAAAGAACACAAAATGTACACTGTGGGTGCCTGACCATGTATGGAGAGTTTTTATTACTTGCACTTCTCAGTATTTTGTATTTTGGTATTACTGACAGTATCAATATTAAAGGGGTTGTCTCGCTACAAAGAATAGCTTTCAAATTGTAGGGAACTCAAAATAAAGACATTTTCCAAATATATTGCTTTGTTCCTCTGTTTTCCCTAAGGAGATACAAGTGAATTTATGACCTCCCTGGCTATTTCAGTTCCCTCAGTAACTGACCTGTAAACAATTCTCCCCCTGCTGTTTGTTCAATGAGATAACAGTGAGTGAAGTCATCACACAGGTCCCTGCAGTGTCCTGTGCTGCTCAGCAGTAAAAAGCTTGATTTATATAAAATAAACAGAACTGTAATTAGGGCTTTTGTTTTGGGGATCAGATAAGAAGTCCTGTTAGTAGTTTGAGAAGCTAATCTGATCTAATTAGCATCTCACAAGGCATTATGGGAAAGGAGCTGGAGAGATGTTCCCCTCCTAATTAGCATCTGAAAGCACAGCAGGGCATGGAGCTGTACAAGCATGGAGCTTATGCAAATGAGTCAGTCTGAACCAGGAAGTGACAGAGTATTTCATTCATGCATTCTCTGAAACTCTGAAGGGAGACAACTCCTTTAATTGAGAAGCATTTATTACTGTATTTCAATGGTATCCCTTTATTATTTTCTCCCTGTTAAGGTATTTATCTCTGTGTCGTACATAGTTACTATGGTGGGGGGAATAAAAATGTCCAACAAGTTCAACCAAAGGTGGGAAAACAAGTGGATGAAAGAGGGGTCGAGGGAATTTTTAAGCTTTGTCCCTGCTACTGATAGAGAGTTTGAAATCTATAAGGCAAGAACCAGTCTGCCCTAAAGCAATATTTCACTCGTGATCACAAAATTGCCATCAGACTGGATGTAGATATTTTATACGCCGGAGTGCGCAAATTACGGCTGGAATACGTCCCAGTCATTACGGTAATCCACAGTTCTCATAGAGAACTATGGATTACGTCTCCTCTCCCTGCTCGGCGAATACGCCGCGGGGGGAGATAAGTGACATGTGAATTACCAGCGGCCTATACTCGTCGCTGGTAATGCAAGTCTATGGGCCAGCGAAGTGCCGGCCCCCTGCTCACTCCCCGCTCCCGCCCCCACGGCATAATTACGTCCCGCAGTTAAGCTGTGTGAACATAGCCTTAATATTATTTAGTATTAAGTAGTTATCGCAGCCTTTCTTGAAACCCTCAACTGTTCCTGCTGTGACCAGCTCCTCAGGCAGACTATTCCACAGCTCTTCTGGTGAAGAAAGCTTTTCTCTTCTGGAGATTAAATCCTTTTTTCTCCAGACGAAGGGAATGTCCCCTTGTCTATTGAGGGCGCTTTACAGTAAATCATTTCTCCCCATACTTTTTGTACGGGCCATTTATATACTTAAATAAATTAATCATGTCACGCCTTAGCTGTCTTTTCTCAACACCAAATAAGTTTAATTCGTTTAACCACTCCTCATAACCACGACGCTCTATTCCTCTTATTAGTTTGGTTGTTCGTCTTTGCACTCTCTTGCTCTATTACATCTTTTTTATAGGCTGGAACCCAAACTGAACAGCATATTCCAAATGCTTTTTATAGCGGTAATATTACATCCCCCTCCCACGAGTACATGCCTCTTAATACACGACAATATCCTGCTGGCCTTAAGGGCAGCTGATTGACATTCTGTAGTCTATGATCTACAAGAACGCCCAGATCCTTCTCAACAAGCAATCCCCTTAGGACATATCATGCCTGCAGATTATTAGTACCAAGATGCAGAGCTTTACATTTCACCACATTGAACCTCATTTGCTAAGTGTGTCCAGGTCTTCCCTTTTTTAAGAAATATTTATTAAAGGTTATGTTTTTTAGATTTATAGTTTGAGACGTCCTTTATTTTCAGTGAATGACAATTAAGTGTATTTAACTACATATCAATATTATCCTTGTACTAAGTGCCGTTATAGAGATACAGTATGTTTAGGTGGAACTACCCACTGAGCCATAGCTAACCAGAGAATTTTATGGAAATTTAGGTGAGCAGCCAGTTCCCTGAAATAGACTTCACTGGATTTCAACTCATCCAATCTTATTCTTTCCACTGAAATAACCATGGACACAGTCCGCTTTTGAGTATGTTCCGGCAACAGATTTTTCTATTTGAAGCATATCCATTAAGATTTCTGCTGAAGATTTTCATCTCATCAAACCATGGGCAAGCGGTGACTGCTCACTTTTTTATTTTTATTTCTTGTGCCACAAAAATTACTAAAAGCCGCACTGTATAAGCTAGGGCATGGATTTGCATAAAAAAAAAATTGGGATGCAATCTACACGCATTTCATGCAAATCACTAGACTTAATTTATCAAGTGTCTGACTCTTAGATATTGTAAAGTTAAACTAGACAGTCTTAGGGCTTGTTCACACGACGTTTTTGTGATCCGTTTTACGGATCCGCAAAACGGATCTCACAATTGTCAGTGTGATTAACAGTGCTTTCAATGGCAAAAGCGCATGGCTGTTTACACGAGTGATCGCCGATGCGCTTTTCACGATGCGCTTTTCGGATCCGTTTTAAGAATTGACATGTCTATTCTTCTTGCGTTTTACGCAAGAGAAATCCCCATAGGAAACAATGGAATGCGCTTTTGGCATCTCGAAAGCGGATCCAAAAACGCAGGATACATTTTGGTGCGTTTTGGATCTGCTTTCGATGCCAAAAACGCATCCGTAATTCGCATTGGATTTAAATTAAATATAAAATTTGAATATTATGTTTGGGTTATATTTTGTATCATTTTAATGGGAGGGCTAATTTTTCTGATGCAATGTGCTATTGGAACATGCCTTCATTCTACATGGGTAAAGGAGAGGAGGATAATGTCAGTCCCACAGCCCCCAGCATACCACCGGATGCACATGGACGTCGGGTCGCTGAGATGGAACACTATTGGTTGATTTAAAAAAAAAAATAGGGGGCAGGGGGGGCGGGTTCTAAAATCATAGGTTTATGTACAGTTGATTGATAGGTTATATTATATTTAAATTGCCGTTTGAGAGGTTGATTTAAATAAAGCATTGAAAAAACTGATCCAAAAAACGGATCCGCAAAACGCACGCAAACCGCCTCCACTACTCATCCACACCAGGATCAGCTGTTGCGTTTTCTGGATCCGCTTTTTGGATGCAGTTTGCATCCAGTTTTCGCAGGTTAAAAACGGATCCGTAACACGGATCCAAAACATTATGTGAACAAGCCCTTAAACCATACATGCCAACTCTCCCGTTTTTGGCGGGGGGGTCCCGCTATTTGGGCCCTCCCGCCCTCCCGGGGGAGTTGGCATTCCTCCCGCCGCCAGCAGGCGGCGGGGGCTCTTTAAAATGGCCACGGCGCCGGAGTAGCGCTAGTGCGCTACTCTGGCGCCGCCGGGCCGCTCCTACAGGCGGGTGAAGCGGCCGCTGCGCCCGCTTCACCCGCCTGGAGTCTCGCTGTGCAGGAAGGAGGCAGGAGGGATCGCTACCTCCACCCTTCTCCCCCTGTATGTCCAGCACCACTGCGCGCTATGCATACAGGTCAGCGGCGCAGGGGGAAGTGACGCGCGGCTGCAGGGGAGTGACGCGCGGCTGCTCTCACTTCCCCCTGCGCCGCTGAGGAATGGGGTCGGGAGCTGGCAGCGCTGCGGGAAGCCGGGTTGAGGGAGGGATTTTATTATTTTTTTTATTAGCTATTAGGGGGGGGGGGGGGGCCCTTTTTGGCCAAAAAATGGGGGCTCTCCTGGCAACAATGGGGGCTCTTCCTGGCAACAGAGGGACATCTACCGGGGCAAAAATGGGGGATAAACAGGCAAAAAATGGGGGCTCTTCCGGGCAACAGGGGGGGCACTACCTGGAAACAGGGGGGGCATCACCGGGCAACAGAGGGGGCATCTACCGGCAACAGGGGGGGCATCTACCGGGCAACAGAGGGGGCTCTACCTGGCAAAAAAGGGGGGGCACTACCTGGCAAACAAGGTGGGGCACTACCGGGCAAAAAAGGGGGGCACTCCTGCAAACAATGGGGCACTCCCTGGCAACAGAGGGGCACAACCTGGCACAAGGGGGGGCACTAGCTGGCTAAAAAAAAGGGGGGCCCTACCGGCTAAAAAAGGGGGGGCACCTACCTGGCAAAACAAAGGGGGCACCTCCCCGGGCTCAGAGGGGCATCTACTTGGCTACAAGGGGGCATCTAGCGCCTGTAAGGGGCACACCTGCTTATGGGGGTTACTACCTGACTTAAGGGAAAATCTACCTGGCTTTCTTCCAAAGCCATTTGGCATTAGGGGAGGGGGTGGGTTTTTTAAAGGGGGGCGTGGCATCCCCAAAAAGATGGGCGTGTCCAGAAATTTTTTTGCCGCAGCGCGCTTAGCCCCGCCGTCTACAATCTCCTGCTTTTTCTTTTTTCAAATTTGGGCAACTATGCTTAAAATAGCTCACATCTGCGCTGGAAGTTCCGTTCAGAACCTCCGTAAGATGTGAAAAACTGAATCCATTGGATCCGTTCACAATGGACACCCGTGGCACTGACAGACCCTAGTAATTTGCTCTGGCTTCTTTCAAAAGAAAGAACAAGCCATACTGAAACTAACCCAAAAAAGGGGCAACACTGGCCTCTATGCATTTTGGGAAAGATAAATAGGTCGCTTATTGCTGAGCAGTAGCTCACATACCCCACCACGGGGGAACAATTGGGGCAGCCCCCTACGGCACGGGTTTGGGGTTTTTGCAGACCGCGAAAAACGGGCCGAAAACTACACGACGGCTCCTAGGAAAACCCTGCACAACCCCACGCACCAGTTTTCCCTCCCCGGGGGTTTTTCCCCCCCGGGGGTCCCCAAAACCATTGTGCTTGCACATTCTTCCATCCAGTTTTCGATAAACTGACCGGTATTTGTCCATTGCCGTGTAAACGGGCCCTAAGACTGCACATTAAATTGATACCTGTTCACACAGTATGCAGGAAAGCCACAATATAATACGGGGGAATTTGCAAAAATGCAAAATACCGTAAGAAAACCCACTCATATGTCCTCAATGTATGAGGGGGGTGGTTGCTGGTATTATAATTGCATATAGATAAGGCGGTACAAATAGGGTGCCATTAATGCAGATACGTATGGTGCACCCTGCTGGCTTACAGCTATTTTTCCCATCTCAATAGTGGATACCAAGGCTCCTTACCACATGGCTGTGGCCGTACGCATTATATCCTCCTTATACTCACGTGACATAATGTTAAAGGGTCATCTTACACCTAACGTCAAAATGACTAATATGTCACTTTAAATGTTACTTTTGACTGGAGCTTGGAATAAATAAAACAAATCTGCATTAATCCTTTTTGGCATTTGTACTGTTGAAATCTACTATACTATACATTATTGAATTATTCTCAACTGGCACCCACCATATCCAATTGCCTTTGTTAGAGTGCCGCCCTTTGATATTGATTTTACCATGACGGAAACGCAACAGACTCATTGTAATTAATAGGTTCCTTTGGGCGCCGTGGATGTCCGTTGTGAACAGATCCCATGGCTTCAGTTTCTCACGTCTGCGCAAGGTTTTCAACGTAAAAAATCCCCAAACGCAAAGTGCCCCGGGCCTTACAACGCGCCACAATAATCACAGTGTGGAGAAATCGGACGCATGTTAGAACAGTCTAGTCTAAGGTTACACCTTTTTTTAAGTTGGCTAACTTAATGCCACTAATTGCGGTAACATTTTTTGGTGCACAACACTGCACATTAAAGGGGTTCTCCAGGACTGTCTTTTTTATTTGTTATAGGGTTAACAACTGTATTAAACATTGTAATTCATACTTATTAAAAATGGATTTACCTTCCCCGCTTGCAAAAACCCGGCAGAGAGCCCGTCTTTTCCTCCTCCTATCCCCTTCAAACACCTGACTTCACTAACATGGCCTCAGTGAACATTTTGTCATCATTTTAGTGAGCCGGCTAGCTCAGGGGTACTCCCCTGTAGTGGGGGTGACCTGAGCAGAGAAGGATCGGCTGCATCACTCTTTCCAGCCTGTAGTTTTTTCAAATAATTTACATTAAGAGGGAATTTTAAAGGGAGGGGGAACGGTTATCTTTTAAGTTCTGCGGCAGAACCTAGTAAAAGGGGGCAGAGGAGAGCAGTTTAGAGCTGGGGGTTTTGACTGCTGTCATGAAAATAATGACTGCACTCTGTAAAAATTTACATAGTAAAAACCGGAACCGGGCCGCCGAGGACCGGGGAACCCCCGGGGCCGCCCCCGAGCCGCTGTGGGCCCCGAGGATGCCGGGGCGCCCCCGGGGCCCCCCAGGCCCCGCGCCCGAGCGCCAAAAAGACCGGCTTTTGCTCCGCTGATCTCCCCGGCAGGCTGAACGCATTTGGCCGTTCACCTGCGGGCGCCGGCCCCGTACTGCTGACGTAGGCGTCGCGGGTGATGTCACTTCACCGCGCCGCCTATGCAGGACCGCATTAGCGCGAGCCGGCGGCACCTCGGAGCGGCCGTAGCCCTAGAACGAGGAGAGGAGGAAAGAAAAGAAAAAAAGAAATAGCATAAAAGGACAATAGGATGAAAAAGGAAAAAGCCAGGTCTAAGTTGTTTTGTTTTATTTTTTTAACTACCCACATGTGAGGAGGCTCTGTTTACAAGGGGGCCCTGGCTACGAAAGGGCCCTGGCTAGCAAAAAGTGGTCCTGGCTACAAAAAGAGGGCCCCTGGCTACAAAAAGAGGGGCCCTGGCCTAGCAAAAATGAGGGCCCTGGCTAACAAAAAGGGGCCCTGGATACTAGGGGGGCCCAGCTACAAAGGGGTCCTGGCTACAAGGGGGGCCCTGACTACAATAGGGGGGGGCCAGGCGCAAAGGGGTCCTGAATACAAGGGGGGCCCTAGGCTACACAGGGGGCCCTGACAACTGAGGGGGGCCTGGCTACAATGGGGCCATGGCTAGATTACAAGGGTGGCGCTACTACTAGGGGGGGTCGGTGGCGTGCTATCAAGGTGGGCCCTGACTAACTAGGGGGGCCCTGGCTGGCTACTAGGGGGGCCCGGGCCGGGGGGGGGGGGGTGACTACTAGGGGGGCCTGGCTAGAAGGGGGCCCTGACTAGCAAGGGTGGCCCCTGACAACTAGGGGGTCTGCTGCTACTAGGGGGGCCTGACTACTAGGGTGGCCTTTGCTGGCTACAAGGGCAGCCCTGACTACTAGGGGGCCTGGCACAAGGGGGCCAGCTACTATAAGGGCTCCTTGTGCTAATACATGGGGGGCCGCTGGCTACCTAATGGGGGCCCTTGGCTACCTACAAATGGGGGTGCCCTGGCTACCTATAGGGAGGCCTGACTACAAGGAGGCCTGGCTACAAAGGGTGGCCCTGGCTACCTACAGGGGGCCAACCTGACTACCTACAGGGGCCACTGACTACCTACAGGGGGCCCGACTACAAGGGGGGTTCTGGTATTTTTATTGTTTACTTTTTTCCCTACCAACAGAGGGGCCCTGACTGCTAGTGGGGCCTGCTCAAGGGGGCCCTTTGCTACCTATCGTGGGGTAAGGGCCCTGACTACCTTCAGGGGAGGCCTGACTAACAAGGGGGCCCTGCATACCTTACAGGTGGCCCTGACAACAAGGTGGGCCCTTGGCTACCTACAGATGGGGCCCTGACTAACTAAAGGGGGTCCTTGCTACCTAAATACTAAGCGGTCCTGACTATCTACACAGTAGCTAAAGGGGGGCCCTTACATCCGCACACTACCTAAAGAGAGGCCCCTAACAAAACCTGTTATACTACCTAAAGGAACTCAACCTAACTATCTGTGTATACTACCAAAGGAACACTAACTGTATAGTACCAAAGAGACCCCTAACTGCCTGTATAGTAACCTAAATGGAGACCCTGCTGTATACTGTACCTAAGGTAGAGAGACCCCAAACTAGTATAGTACCTACAAAGAGACCCCATAACATGCTGTATACTACGCTAAAGGAGACCCTAAACTACCTGTATACTACCTAAAGGAGGCCTCCTAACTACCTGTATACTACCTAAAGGAGACCCTAAACTGTCTGTATACTACCTTAAGGACCAGCCTAACAGTATAGGTACCTAAAGGAGACTCCCTGTCTGTATACTTACCTAAATGGAGCCCTCCTAAATCTGAAAAGTACCTAAAGGAGACCCTAACGTGCCTTGTATACTACCTAAAGGAGTACCCCTAACTGCCTGTAACTACCTAAAGGATACCCCTAACTGCCATTATACTACCAAAAGAGTCCCAAAGTGGCATGTATAGCTACTAAAGGGGCCCAACGTGCCCTGTATACTACTTCAAGGAAGCCCTAATGCCCTGTCTACACCTAGGAGGCCCTAAGTGCCTGTATACTACCTAAAACGGTCCCTAGCCACCCGACCCTGGGGAACGCTTGCAGCCTATATAAAGGGGACCCTAACTACCTACAGGCTTACTAACTATGGGCAACCACCTACCTATAGCCTAACTAATTGGAACCAACACCTACCTACAGCCTACCTAACTGGAGTCCACCAACCTAACTGTAGCCTATCTACTTTCCTAACTGGGCCTGCTTATCTTCAGGGGGGCGTATTTACCTACCCACGCTGTAGGCTAGGTAAATCTACCAGGCTGCCTGGGGCTGCCTACCACTAATCCAGCGGAGTCTACCTACCTAAATAGGGCCTATCTAAGTTAACCTGGTGCCCTCACCCCACCCTGCCAACCTTTAGGATATCTAGGCGTTGTACCGCTATTCCCACCACAGGGTAGGTTGTAGTACAGTGGTGGGAATAGATAGAGGTGCGAAAATTGAGGTTTCTAAATATTTGTGTGTAATTTCTGCAGGATGAGTTGTGGCCGACAAGTCATCATGGCGGGTGTGAACTGATGGCAGAAGAGAAGGGGAAAGATACAACTCAGAAGAGAATCCGACTCCTCAGATCAAGAGTCTTCCGCTGAGGTCCCTCAATTCCTAGGGGTTGTTTTTATATTGTAATGTATGTGACCTGAACTGGTAAGCTGACCACTATGTGTCTCTATATGGTATGTGTTGGTAAGGATATACCTGAGGCGGCTGGTGTCAGACCCTATGTGGTCCTAAATAGCAGTGTTGTAGGTTATATCGGCGCGGGTATAGTGGCAGCGTACATCGTGTCCCTGATTGTAAGTATAGGGAGAACACCTGACGTCCCTGTGATAAGGAGTATACACTTTATACTTTCTTGCTGGTGTTATTATAACAGGTGGCGAGGTGCGTGACCACAGGGAAACGTGGAGGAGGATATTTGTATGTGCACTAATTGGAGGGGGAATATTGTAATGTGGGGGTGGGAGGGGGATACTTGTACTGTGGGTGGAGGGGGATATTGTATGTGGATGGAGGGATATTGTATGTGGGTGGAGGGGGATATTGTACGTGGGTGCGAGGGGAGATATTGTATGTGGGTTGAGAGGGGATATGATGACTGCTACTTAGGACCATGTGTCATATGAATTTATGACGTACAAATGTGTGACTAACTAAGCTACAGATCTATTTGAAACACTGTATTATGTGTAAAATGGCGGTTTATGTCCGAAGGCTGGTAATGATTTTCAATGTACAGTATGGTGGGCCCCCGAGATCAACTCCCCTGTGGACTCCAAACCCCCCAGTCCGACACTGGACACATGAGTCTTAGCTATCATCGTTATCATGACAGCAAGTACAGCTGCGGGATTACACACTTACGTCAGCATTATGTCTAGCAGTGATAACTGTGGAGGGAAATAATAGATTGCAATGCAGTCTGGGACTTGTGGGAAAGAGATGCAGAAGAACTACTGACACTCCCACAAGCAGGAAATTTCACTGTAAAAAGTGGATCTTATGACAGATGAATAAAAAAAGAAACTAAATAGATGATGAAAGTGGAATATCTTTACTTTTTCATATAAATGCTGTTTAAATTGTTCTATGAAATCTTTAAACTCCCGGATAACCCCTCTAAGCCATGTCTCCTTTCCTGCAAAGTCATGCACCTTTCACTGAGGCCACACCCCCTTTAGTTAGACAAGGCACAGAATTGTCTAAAACTGTCAAAATGTGGTGTAAAGCATGTTCACTAGTATTTTTGGTGCAAATTGTGCCAGAATACTGTCACAATTACGTTGATAAATGTGTCCCAGATTTGTTACATGTCATTTTTTTAAGAAAATATAATGAAGAGTCTATAGGTGTGATCCTGGCCTGACTGTTTCTTTACATACAGCTACTGTAAGAAGAAATAAAGTTCTGTTTACATGTGTGCTGTCTTTTCTGTTCCAGCATAGGAGCAGAAAAACAAAAAAGATGGGTTCCAACTAAGGTCCTTTTTTGACAAAAAGAAAACTGCTGCATGATACACTATTCTTCCTGTCAAATATGACAATCTGTGATAGAGGCTTCAAACACAGATGTGACTAAAGCTTAAACTAAGACAGAAAGGGTTTGTTACACTAATTGAACTCTCATCACCAACAAAATAAACTCAAGTCCAGTGTGTATGAGAAGCCACAATTCTCTGCTATGTCCAATGATTGATAGATACTAATAGCGCCTGATTGACCACACGGATGAAAACTGCAATGGACGATCCTGATGGACCCCATGGATGAAAACTGCAATAGAAGATCCTGATGTAAACCACTTATGAAAACAGCAATGGAGGATCCGAATATACCACACTGATGAAAATTGCAATACAAGATCCTGATAGACCCCCAACTGTTGGGAAAACCTGATAACTAGAAGATTACCTGAATGGAACACCCATTGTTGAAAACTGTAATGGAGGATTATGATGGACCCCACAGATGAAAACTGCAGTGAATGATCCTGATGGACCCTTCTGATGAAAATTGCAATAACAGATCCTGATGGACCCCAATGATAAAAATTTCAATGAAGGATATTGATGGACCCCACTGATAAAAACTACAATGGAGGATCCTAATGGACCCTAGATGCAGATGTAAACATAGTTTAAGACACAGCTATATAATGAAATAAGTATGATGATATACAGATAAAAATGGCAAGCGTAATACTCAATCTTCTTTGCGTATGTACTGTAGTTACTGCAGCGAAAAACGTGTAAAATGCTCTCACAGATGGATGCAGCAGCATATATCGGAATACAAAGTACAAGTTACTGAAGAAATGCAATAAAATTACTTGCAGAAAACTATACAGATCATGGGCACAGACAGAGGGTAAGGATGTTTTGATGAAAACCTCTTGCTTTGTGAGCTCATACCCTTGACCTTGCACAAATGTCTAATTATCACCCAACCTGCAGAAACCCGAAACAGAGAAAGGAATAAAGCGGTGGCATCAGCAAGTTACATGGTTTTCACAGCTGCTCGGGAGGATTCTGTCTGTTTTTAAATACTTGTAAAACATGCACTGGTATACCACCGGGATGGAAAACGGACATCCACTATGAAAGTAATAGCAGCCCTATGCTTGGACAAAGGATTTTTAAAAATGACCTAAGCTTTAAAGCCAGTAATTGTGGTCTATGAAAAAAATTATAGTTAACGTCTTATCGATAAAGTTGGTCTGTTAATCCCGGCAGGACTATGAAATAAGAACAAAATGCGTCAATTATGTTGGTGCATCCATATAGAAACTATGCTAAAAATGACGTTATTTTGAATACCCTCAACCCCCTTCCCCAGGGGGTGGGGTCCTTTTTTAAAAATCATTTCTTAAAAAAGTGAAAAACTAATGGGAACCAGGCCCTCATTTAGGTTATGTTCAAACTGCGTCTGTAAAGCAGTGTTTCCATTGTGTGCATCAAATGTATACATTCACCCGACGGAGGACAAAAGATGTCCTTATAGCCTCCGTCAATAGTATCCAAAAGTAGACTGCCCCAGCACATTGTATCATCCAAGCTGCGAGTTCTGTTAGCAGTTTGAACCCCCAAAATATCCCCCACGTTGTGTGGTGTAAAAAAAAAAATTTTTCCCTGATGAACTCTTGCCTGAGTAGATGAGGGGGAAGCGTGCCAGGATTCTGAATTAACGGCGGAACACAGGTCATATTATCTTTATTACCAAACGGAGTTCTGTGGTTTACCGGTGCGTTGGTTGTACCCTTGTATTTTGCATTTACTGTGTGTAAATAGTACACACATAGGGAGGGTTTTCTAGGGATACCTAGTGTGAGCCACCAATAGGTGAGGCCGCCCTTGTCGGGGCGATCGTTCTGCCTCTTTTGAGGGCAAAGTATAGGGTTAGCTCTGGTCTATGTGCAATATTTTATAGGCATTCCTAGACTTTTTTGTGGTACAAAAATATTGAGATCACCCTTCTGATTTTTTTCCCTTTGGTTTATTTCTTTCCCTGTGTGTTTTGGGTTATGTACTGATTATGTACTATTTTAATAATATTGGATTAAAAGTTATATTTTAGATTGGGTTTCTTGAGGATTATAGCAGTGATTTCGCTTTTGTATCCCACCAATAAATATAGCAAATACTATTTAGGCTGGGTTCACGTTTTTTTTACCCCAATACCCCAGGGAAAAATAAAAAAGGTACCCTGACCCTGCCCCCCCTCGAATTAATAAAACTTTGTAACCCTTTTTTGGGCTAGTTTGCCTTTTTGCCGGCATAGTGATTTTAATGGAACTCAAAAGTGTAGTCCTTACAAAGATTGTATACCTCTGACAAATAAAGCAAACGTAGCCCAAATAGGACTAGGTTTGTTCTATTAACGTGTATGTGCTGGTCACTGCTGCCTCGTCGTATTTGTCCAGGTACTTTTTTCCCCCGGTAGTTTCTCTCTATGTTGCAGGTAGAAAAAAAGTAAGTATGAACCCAGCCTGAGAAATATGTAAAACACCAGTTAAAGAGAGACAAGGTTAACCCTATTCTTCTATATGGGCCTGCCAAAGCACCATCACGGTAACCCGACTGGAAATAAAAAGAAGGGTGGCCCACACAGTGTTTTAACATTGGGGTATCCTAACCAAAACCTATTTTTTGTTACGGTCAGATAAAAAAAATGTGTTTTAAACACAAGCTTTTTTTCCCTTGCTGTTTTTTTTTTTTACTGTACAGAAGACTCAGTCAGTTGCACTTTATAGTGCAACAAATTTATAGTTTGGATGTATACCCGACAAAAGGCTCAATCATGATGGAGGGTTACACTGTAAAATCCTTTAAAGGCAAAATTATCTTGATGTTATGTTTAGCCATGGGATTTATAGTGGCAAATTTACCAGAGACAAACCGAGTCTGTTCAGGTTTACGACAGAGTAATTTCACTGACAGAAAGCAGAAATCTTGAAAACAGCAAAGAACAGAAACACAAAAATATGTTAGAAAAACTAGTCCCGTAAGTGATTCCTTACGTGTATGTGATTGGATCCCTTTACGTAGGATGGGAAAAATTTCCTGCCTATAATTGTTTATTAAGAGAATTTTTTTTCTTCCAAAATGATTATATATATGAAATATAAATTATTTTCCAGGAGCTGATGTTGTGTTCTGATCCTAATTAACATCTTCAGCTCCTAATGAAGCCCCTTAAGACTTAGATCTCTCGTGGAACCACAGGCTCGGCCCCCCCGGGGCAAAAATTTCAATAATTACCTACAAGAAGCAAAGATGAAATGCGAGCCCCCCGACGAGGACCCGGGAGCTTAAACCGGTATAATCCTGGGCATTAGGCGTCTGTATACAGAATATAAAGAAAAAAGTGGATTATCCATTGGGGTCAGCCTGCTTTGATTTTCACACATACACAGTTGTGTCACATTATTATGACTACTTTCAACACTCGCAGCTCAAGAAGGAAGTTGTGTGTGGTGAGCTGGCTTGGTGGCTATATAAGGTGTTTGATAGGCTGTCTACATATATTCCTCATTGCCGTCATGGGTAAAAGGGGAAATTTATCAGAGTTGTAAAAAGGAATGATTATTGGCATTCAGGCCAAGGGTGGCAGTAGTTCTGAGTGCTGTGGTGAAAGAGTATAGTGAGTAAAAACATGCGCCATTGGGGGGCGTGGCTAGGAATGTGAGTGAACGGACGCAGGGATACTGGATCCCCCACCTAGCTCCAAAAAAGCGAAAGCTCTAGCAAAATGAGTCCCAAAAAGACTTAAAAAAAGGGGGCCCCGTTCTTCGGGTTTACCTTCTATGGGTGATCTAGCCATCTCTAACTTCTTCTCGCCACTCCAGGACTTGGAGTGCGGCGACCGGCCTTCCCGCGCTTCGGCGCCATCTTCTCCTACACCTCAACTGCAGAAGGCAGCAAAGCGCGCAGCCCGCATAAAACGTGAGGCCAGCGAAACTCAGCCATCACCTGCTCCAGCTCCTACGGTGCGGCTTCACACCGCCGTCTCCGACCAGCGCCAGGTACAGAGCCCCAGCTGCGAGGGTCCCGAGCGGCCCGGACGCCGTGAGGAGGAAGCCGCCAAAGCTCGCACGTTGGCGCCATCATCTGATGTGCCACTGCTGCTGCCGCCGCCGTCGGAGGAGAGTAGCCGCGCCTGGATCCAGCGGAGCGGCACCGTCACTGCTGCTCCGACTCCCGCTCCAGTCCTATCGATGAGCAGCACCAACCTGACTCTGTCGCCTCGCTTAGACGCGGAGGAGATCTCCAGACCCGGAGCCCAGTCTCCACAAGCGCCCCGGACTCGGGTACTGCATGAGATGTCCACAGACTCTGCCGTCGCGCAGCCTGGCCCCTCTGACCCCCGAGTATCTGGGATGTCCCCTGACTGTACCGCTGGGCCGTGGGTGCAGTCCCCGATAACTTTGGGCGCCATTTTGTCCGCGACTGAAACTGTCGTCGCACCTGCCCGCCATGATAAGGCACCCTCGCACGGCACACTGACCCCAAGAGCCAGTATGGACCAGCTGGGTATAGATGGGCCCTCAATGAACACCTCTGGAACCTGGGCTGCTGAGGTGCCCACTTCTGAAGGAAAGGGAGCTCCCAATAGCCTGCAGCAGTCAGCAACCCAGTTTCCCTTTTCCCCCACATATACCAGCTGCACTTCCAGCTTTTGTGCCGCTACCTTCAGGCTATCAGCAGGGCCAGCAGGTTCACTGTCCCCTCAATGAGGATCTGATGCTCGCCCAGGCTGGCAACATCCCTCCAGCTGCCTTATCTGCTTGGCACGCTGAAGCAGCACAAGCTCCTACGGCCAGATGGTCTATTGCTCACCCCGCTGCCTCGGGTGCTCAATATGTCTCCACCCAGCCCAGGCCTCAGGATCACCCTCCAAATGCTCTGAGCCCTAACTCCATCTCCAATCAGGGGTTAACACAGTCCCCAGGTACTGCTGAGTGGTCCATCGCCGCCCATCTCCAGCAATGCTCTGAGCTACGGCCTGATCTGTCCCCTCAGCTATCGCCCTTTGCCAGCAACACTGCATGGGTCTCCAACCCTGCCTCACCCACCTGGAAGGGCAACACAGCCCCACATCCTGTAGACCCCAGCTTCAAGAGTTTGCCTGCTCTCTCTGGGGACTCAGCGACCCGGTGCTCTACACCGAGCCTTCCTCCCCCGGACGCTGCGCTCCATGTGCTGGCCTCTCATCCAGAATTACAGGCCTTATTGGCTCTACTCCCATCCAAGGACGATATGAAGCAACTCGGTCAGGATATGCAGCGGGCCTGGCAGCGGGAACTTCATCCAGTAAAATCGGCTGTGGCTGACCTCCAACAACAAGTTCAACAGCTGAAAACAGACCGGGACTCTACGAATCTTACACTGTCGGTACTGCAAACTTCTCTTGCTGAACAGCTAGAGCAACAAGCCTACCTGGAATCACAATTTGATGATCTTGAAAATCGGAACAGACGCAATAATATCCGTATCCGTAGCCTCCCTGAGTCAGTCCGTACAGCGGATCTCATCCCCACCCTAACCTCTATTTTCAACCGGATACTGGGCCGTCCACTTGACACCTTTATTGAATTCGACCGAGCGCATAGAGCGCTTCGCCCGCAGAGCCAGGATCCCGCTCGTCCTAGAGACGTAATTTGCAGAATACACCACTATAATATCAAAGAAGAGATCCTGAGGAAAGCACGTCTGATGAAATCTGTCTTGTTTGAAGATGTCCGGATCGGTCTTTTCCCTGATTTGTCTCGGCGTACATTACGCTTGCGGGCAGCACTTAAGCCCCTCCTCGCAGTATTACAAAACAGGAACATTCCATACCGCTGGGGCTTTCCCTTCATGCTGCAGGTCAAGCACAAGGACACCTTTGTTACTCTTAAATCTCCAGCGGATCTTCCACACTTCTCAGAGGCGCTGGGTCTGCCTGCAATTGATATTCCAGATTGGGAGGCCGCAGCTGGTGCCTCAACCCTACCTCCCACTGTTCCGTCCATTCAAGATTCAACTCGTCCTAGACCAGCCGCTCCGCCAAAAGGCCAACGCTCTCGTAGGCGCAGAAGAAGCTCCGAAGACTCCGCCCCTACTAGGGTGCCACATCGCTGACTCTGATCTCCGGTATTTTGTTGGGCTTATTGATATCTTCTCAATTCTCATTATGCCCTATGTATTGCTTCCGCACCAGCCCTCAGTGAGGCTGGTCTGATTCGACTTTATGGTTTATTTGCCCCTATGAAAGAGGCCCATTATGTTTTAACTTTCTATCTTCATGCTCTCTGATTTTAGGAGTGAGGGTCTGATCTGTCAGTTCTATACTCATTAGTAGTCTGTTGCCATTCTCATACATGCTTTCGAAATATAGGTTTGCAGCCGTATTCTGTCTTCCCCAGATAGGCAGGATGGAACTTGAGTTTTCCCTCCCTTTCTCCTCTCCCTTCCCACTCGCCGTCCGCTCTTCTCCTCCCCCCCCCCATTTTTTTTTTTTTTTTCCTTTTCTCTCTCTTTCACGCTCCATCCTCCCTACCATGCGAGTGTCTTAATGTGCTGCCATTATTCTTCAAGGTCTGTTGTGCTGAGCTCTGTTCTCTGCTTTTGATTTATTTGGGAATGTTCGCTGCATGGCTCTGCCATCTTGGTCCCCCAACAACATTGGCCATCAGTTTTTTGTTGGCCGTGCAGTCTGTAGTCTGCCACCTAGTGTTTGTTGGCCTTCCTGTTTGAGGCCTTTCAGGTTTTACCTGCCTCCCTCCCCCCTCTTTCCTTCCCTTTCCCTGCAGTCGGGGCCGGGTTCCGGATGCGCCTTACTGGTGCTGATTGTCAGACTAATCTCATACCCCTTTTCTTCTACTCATGAATAACCTTAGAGTTGTGTCCCTTAACGTTAAGGGACTTAACGTTCCAGAAAAACGATCGCAGATCTTGTACCACTTTCATAAACAAAAGTCTCACATAGTCTGCCTCCAGGAAACCCACCTGCTCGGGTCCCATCTCCAATCCTTCCACAACCGCTATTTCCCTGCCTGGTACCATAGCAGCAATTCCACGCAAAAGACGAAAGGGGTAGCAATATTTATCCACAAATTGGTACCTGCTCAGGTGCTTGACGTTTATACTGACGATGAGGCCAGATCGGTTTTCGTAAAGTGCAGCATACAGGGACTGATTTATACAATTGCTAATATCTACGTTCCCAACTCCAATCAGATCCACTTCCTATCCAAGACCCTGGATGAACTGACTGTTTTCGCCCAAGGCCATATTATTCTTTGTGGCGACTTCAACATGGCCATAAATCCCTCGTCTGATACATCTTCGGGTCGCTCCTCAGTCCCCGCCCGGGTCACCAATAAATTTAAAAGCCTGCTTCGCAATATGCAACTCTCCGACGCATGGAGATTAATGCACCCCACTGATAGAGATTACACCTTTTATTCCCATCCACACCACTCCTATAGTCGGATAGACTATGTCTTCCTTCAACACTCCCTCCTCTCCTGTGCAGTAGATACCAAAATAGGTAACATTCTTCACTCTGATCACGCCCCGGTGTTCTGTGACATCTCCCTCCCCGAGCTTGGGCGTGCCCCCTTTACCTGGAGGTTGAACGAGTCACTAATGCGGGATGCACTGTGTCTTTCAGAGCTTAAATCCACTATTCGCGACTTCCACGCGGTGCACCTGGATGACTCTACGTCCCCGCAGGTTAAGTGGGAAGCGCTGAAGTGCACTCTACGAGGTGTCCTTATAAAACACGGTGCGAGGCTTAAAAGGGAGGCAGCACTCAAGCTTCGGTCACTCATGGAGAGGCTCAGTATGGTTGAATCCTCCCATAAGGCCTCCGGGGCGGAGTCGGAACTGAGGGAACTAACACAACTGCGACACAAAATCCTCTTATTAATGGAGCATAAGCATAGGAGGTACCGCCAAATTTGTGTGGTGACTCCCTATGCGTGGAGTAATAAACCCAGCAGGTATTTAGCTAGGGCCTTGAGGGAAAAGAGGGCCTCTCTCTTTATACCGCAGATCAAACTGCCTAGCGGATATCTGGCTTATAAAACTGAGGACATTCTGAAAGCTTTTCATAACTATTATTCCGACCTCTACAATCTTCCCCCCAACCCTCCTGGGAGCCCCCGATACCAGGGACAACCCTCTCTCCGGGACTATCTCCAGCGAACCCTTCCTCCTGCCATACCTGAACATATTCTCACGTCTCTGGAGGATCCTTTTACCCGAGAGGAGCTCAAATCAGCAATCTCGGCCCTCCCCTTGGGGAAGAGCCCCGGTCCGGACGGATACTCGGCTAGGTTTTACAAAGACCTGCAGGAGGACTTAGCTGGCTCCATTTTGGCTGCTTTCAATGCGGTCTCTGATCAAGCGCCCTTTGATCCTGCATTTCTCAGGGCTCATATTACAGTGATCCCTAAGGAAGGCAAGGATCCCAGTGTCTGTCAGAGTTACCGTCCGATCTCGCTCATAAACACTGATGCCAAAATATTTGCCAAAATGATAGCCATGCGATTAAACCCATTGTTGGGTGACATAGTCCACCCGGACCAAGTGGGCTTTATCCCTGGGCGGGAGGCGAGAGACAACACACTAAAAACGTTCACGATCATTCATCATGCGCGAGCCTCCAAAACCCCCTGTATGTTGCTCTCTCTCGATGCCGAGAAGGCCTTCGACCGAGTTGCTTGGCCTTTCCTGGAAGGAGCCCTCTCGATCATCGGGATAGGACCGGTTTTAAGATCAAAAATCTTTGCTTTATATCGTTCTTCCCAGGCGCAGGTCCGGGTAAATGGTTTTCTCTCTGCACCCTTTACTATTGCTAATGGTACCAGGCAGGGATGCCCCCTGTCCCCTCTCCTTTACGCTCTTGTCATAGAACATTTGCTGAGGGATATCCGCTCTGATGGTGGGATCCAAGGACTACTAATTGGGCCTAACCAGATTAAATGCTCCGCATTCGCGGACGATCTGCTGCTGTATGTACTGAACTCATATTTCTCTCCCCTCTATCCTCAGAGCCCTGAACGATTTTGGAACCCATAGTAACCACAAGATTAATATGTCCAAGAGCATAGCCCTCAACTTGGGCCTCCCACCTGAGACCCTTACACTACTTAAAACTAACCACTCCTTCGCCTGGGCTACAACCTCATTTAAGTACTTAGGGGTCCATATCCCTTCAGATCTCAATAGGGTCTTTGATCTTAATATATCCCCGTTACTCCTTTCAATCCAGGGGGACCTGAGCAGATGGGACCACAAGGACTTTTCATGGATTGGCCGTATTAACATTCTAAAAATGAATGTCCTCCCCCGGCTACTCTACTTATTTCAGGCACTTCCGCTTCAGCTCCCGAAATCCTTCTTTCATACTTTGAATAAAATCGTCTCCAAATTTGTGTGGGCCAAGAAACGCACCAGAATCGCCAGAACCACTCTAATGCGATCGCGATTACAGGGGGGACCCTCTTTGCCAAATTTCCAAGCCTACTTCCTATCCTCTGTTGCGGTCAGGATCTTAGACTGCTTTCATTGCGCGCGCACTAAATTATGGGTTCAGATTGAAACAGCATTGTTTGGGTCCTCGGTGGCACCTCTCCCGTGGTTACCCTCCTCCATGTTATCTAAAAAAGCACTGAAATCCCTCCCTCTGATAATTCAGACAGTGATACAGGTGTATAGAACATTTCCCACCTCCATGAACATTTTTGTCCCTGGAGGCCCTCTCACCCCGCTTACAGGAAATCCCTCCCTCCCAGATGCCCTTCAGAGTGCATCCTCTTTGCTTATTGGGGACAGGGGCTTCGTGATAGTCAAAGACCTCTCTGAGGGAAACACGTTCCGCTCCTACTCTGAGCTTGTCACAGACCCATCCTCAACACGCTTCTCTAGACTGAATTTTTATCAGCTGAGAAGCTTTTATGCCACATATAGATTGCCCCTATCACTGCACAGACCCGTGTCGCCCTTTGAGACATGGTGTGTTAGGAGGGTGCACTCTGACCACCTGATTTCCAAGATTTATGGCCTCTTGGTGGCCCCTTCGGCCCCACTGAAGCTCAACTACCAACTAGCATGGGAGAGGGACCTGGATAGAGTTCTCTCAGACGAAGAATGGAATAAAACATTTCTCTTGGTGCACAAGACCTCAGTCTCAGTCTGGATACAAGAAATGAATTATAAAATCCTCACGCGCTGGTACAGGGTTCCTTCCCTGTTACATGCAATCTACCCCACGGTCCCTGCCAGCTGCTGGCGATGTCAGAAGGGAGCCGGAACTATGGTTCATATTTGGTGGGAGTGTTCCTCCCTTCAGCCCTTTTGGATCAAGATTATCCATGCGATCCAATTGATCTGCGGCGAGCGACTACGCAATGACCCGGCGGTCCTGCTCCTTTTTGTCATTAGCCAGCCTGCACGTGTTTTGAAGGCTCACCTGCTTTCGTTCCTCCTAAATGCGGCGAAGGCCGTTATCCCCAGGCTCTGGCGATCCGCGGTGTGCCCCTCCATTACCGACTGGTACAGAGAGGTCCACAGGATTTGCAGACTGGAGGAGCTGCGTAGTGAATCGCTCGACGAAGCGGAGCGCTTTCTATTAACCTGGCGGGATTGGCTTGCCTTCTGTAAATCTCCTCAATATAACACCCTTTGAGTGGATGGCTGAGTCGAGCCTCTGCGATCTTCTAAGATCAGCATGACAGCCACCTTTCTTGGGGCCTGGATCCTGGTTCTGGCTGCGCTCCTCCCCCCCCCCTCTCCTTCCCTTCTTTCCCTGATTTATCCCCGGTTCAACTTGGTTTTCAGCCTCCGTTCTAGAGGCTTCTGTTAAACTTATAGTAACACAGGCCACTACGACATAGGGAGTCAAGCTACCTGTCCTCTGTTTGGCTTTATTAACACTAGATGACAAACAAGGTAGTGTCTTAGCAACCAGCCATTAGAGGCCGCCTCTGGAATCAGTCTCCTCATCACCACCACGCTTCTGTTAGTCTTAGCCGCAACTGAGGACACACTATGTCAGTTGACGCCCTCTTGATGTCTCCCCTGAGACCTTGATCTCAGGCATGATTTACATCTCTTCACTTTTTGCTAACACTCCGCAGATTATGATTGTCTGTTTATCACACTGTCATAACTTATTACGTGCCTGTGCTCATTCTTCGCCACTCTTACGCAATGTTACTGATGTTTGCATTTTCAATTCTGTATTGTTTACACTTTTGTCCTAAACATGCTACTTTTAATAAAGCTCTTTTGAATAATAAAAAAAAACATGCGCCATTGTGAATAAACACAGCTACATAATGAAATAAGTATGATCATATACAGATAAAATCGCCAAGCATAATACCGTTTTCTCTTTGCGTATGTACTGTAGCTACTGCAGCGAAAAAACGGGTTAAATGCTCTCACAGATGGATGCAGCAGCATATATTGGAATACAAAGTACAAGTTACTGAATGGAAACTGCAGAGCCCACCATGTGCCATTGATGTGAGAGGTGAACATTGGCTACAAAGGTGCGCAAGGGTGGACTGACACCCTACAGTGGAGCAGCTCAATGCCAAAATGAACTAGGGGCTACCAGACTTATGTCTGAAACAGTTCATTGAACCCTACTATGTATGGGGCTCTGAAGCAAACAGATTTCACTGCCCTGCCTCTAATTTTCATGTCAGTATCAGAATCGGACCTCCACTGATTAGCAAAGGGTTGCATTCTCTGTTAATTCACATTTACTGCTTCGTCAAATGGAAGGATGTCGGCGTGTCAGGCAAGAAACATCAGAGAACATAACCCTGCAAACCTTGCTGGAAGAACACAAGCTGGTGGTGCTGGTGTTATGGTCTGGGGAATATTTCTGTGGCATTTCTGGGCCACAAATCTATGTGGCAGGCACTCTTAACTGATATGGGCAGAATCCATCCTTGCAGATCAGGTACACCCATACATGTCCATGGTCTTCCCTTGGGTGGATGGGATGTTCCAGCAAGACAATACGACATTTCACATGGCTAGAAATATCCAACATTGGTTGGAAGAGCATGATCACGACTTCCAAGTTCTATCCTGCTCCTGTAAATCCCCAGATTGGAACCCAACTGAGCATTTGTGGAACGTCCTTCATCGTCAGGTTCGCTCCATAGGTCCCCCTCTCGCACCCTCCAGCAGCTGTGTGTTGCATTCAGCTCCAGAAACTTGAGACAACCTACCAGGACCTTTATTGAGTCACTCCCAGTCCGTCTAGCTGCTGTCCATGCTGCACACGGTGGTTACTCTGGATATTAGCTGATGGTCATAATAAACTGTGTATGTTCGATGATGGATGGGCTGTTTTTTTAATGCCTGCATCTATGGCCTATATCCATGTTGGCTAAATTTTCACACATTCGGATTAAATCCACAATCACCAAGCCCCATTATGATACATCTTCATGTTTTCCGTGGGTGCAGAATGTCCGGCTCCCTTGTCTCTGGATGTTAACACCCCGATAGAAGCTGTAGAAATGGAATTACTTTTCACCCAGCTTTTCCAGAAAAAAAAAAATCTAAATTGAATCAAGGACTTCAATTTACTTGCAAAACGCTGTTTATTGTATATTCTCACATGACAGATTTCTGCTCTTATAATAATGGATCAGTTGTTCTTCTAGGACATTGAAAGTATGAGGCAGGAATGCTTCTGACTGTCCACCTCCGTCATGCTGAAACTTAATCGTGTTTTTTTCCACTTAAGGTAGAATTAGACATTTTATAGAACTGATCTCTATTAAAGCATCTTCTTTTTAGGACTAAATACACACTTTAATACAGGAAGATTCAAAAATTAATGGGCCTGTAGAAAAGGTCCGTAGTTAAAGTAACATCAGTCATACACTATTACATCTCAAAAACATTAGAATAGTTAATTTATGTTCATAATTCAAGTCAAAAAGAGAAACTCATAATCTATAGACTCATTACACACAGAGCGATATGTGTCCAGTGTTTATTTCTTTCATGTGGTTTCCTTAGCCATTAAATGGTCTCTACTGGTCCAGTAGGCTAATAAACAATCATGTGGAAGACTGCTGATTTTACAGTTTTCCGGAAGACAGTCACTGACACACTCCAGAAGTAGCGGAAGCCACAAAAGGTCATTTCTAAAGAAGCTGGCTATTCAGACTTCAGAGTGCTGTATTAAAGTATATTAATGGGAGGTTGAGTCGAAGCAAAAAGTGTAAAAGCACCCGGGATGATCACAGTCTTGAAAGGATTGTCAAAAAAAGTCCATTCCAGAATTTGGGGGAGCTTAAAGGGGATGTATCGCTTCTTCAGTTCCTGTGTTGAATTGTGCTCTCAGCTCTAAAAATTCAGGGGTGTTTCTTCCCCTCCCAGCTGGGTGTTTCTTAACTGAAGGGGGATTACATCATCCCCCCCTTCACTGTTAATGCTCACTCCCAAATCTTCCTCTCCCCCCCGAGTCCACATGTCACTGTGTCGTTCTCCCAATGCAGTCTTATTTTGTAAGTATGTTTACATACCACAGGCTTGCATTCAGTCTAGACAATCTTCTACACTGATCTCTTCTCCTCTCACAGCTGGAGGTTTGTTACAATTGCATCCAGTCTTTTATGAACTCCTCCAGAGCAGCCCAGATATCCCTTCTATGTTCACACGCAGGAGCATTTAGACAATTCTGCTGTTTTCTGATTGTAGAAGCCCTGCAGTATTATTGTGTTTCTTCTGGCTGTGTAGTGCGAAATTGCTGTTGGTCCCTTACTTTGAGTGAGAGAGGCAGCCTAATGCTCCTTCTATGTTTGCATTAGGCACCGATGCACAATTCTGCTTTTTTTGGATTGTAGAAGCAGGTGCAGTTCCTCTGTGTTTCTGCTGGCTGTGCAGAGTGAAATTGTGCCAGTCCCTTACTTTGAGTGAGAGAGACAGGAATGCTCACTCCCATGAATACGACCGGGGGCCAGACGTCAGCCAATGAAATTAAAGGAGAAGGAATCCGACCGCCACTGGGGAACTGTGTTTACAGAAAACAAAGATAAGGGAGACTGTGAAAACAAGACAGCTTTGCTAATGACACCCAATTGCAAAGTTGCTTGTTTTCACTGTCCCCTTATTCTAAAGGCCATTTAATGAAATTATACAACCCCTTTAAGGGTATGTTCACACAGCGTCTTGCGGCGCATACCTCTGCGTGCCGCATGATGGCATGTGTTTAGAAGTACGGGCTAATCAACGTGTTCTTCCAAAGTACAGGGTGGCCTCATTCACTTACATAATCCCCGCCACGTATACGCCGGAAAGAAGTAACATGTCACTGCTGGCGTTCAACGCGGCGGGGAAGACAGCAGGGAATCATAGCTCTCTATGAGAGCTATGATTACCATAATTACAGGACGTATTTTGGGGGGAATCGTAGCGCAATAATGTCCTAAAATAATGTCCAAAATATGTCCTAAAAGACGCCGTGTGAACATAGCCTAACAAGGAATGACCTGCAGCTGGAGTCCGTGCTTTCACCACATACAGACGTATCTGGGACTTGGGCTACAACTGTTATATTCCTTGTGTCAAGCCACTCATAACCCAGAGACTGTCAGAAGCGTCTTACCTGGGGTAAGGAGAAAAAGGACTGGACTGTTGCCAGTGTCCACAGTTCTGTTTTCAGATGAAAGTAAATTTTGCTTTTTTATTTCGACTCTGGAGGAAGAGTGGAGAGGCCACAATCCAAGTTACTTGAGGTCCAGTAGGAAGTTTCGCCAGTAAGTGAAGGTTTGGGAAGCCACGTCTTCTGCTGGTGCTGGTCCACTGTGTTATTTCAAGTCAAAGGTCAGCGCAGCAGTATGTCAGAAAATTTTACAGCCCCTTATGAAGGTGCTGATTTCATTTTCCAGAAGGACCAGGCACCTGCCTACATACCTGGGGTAATAGCAACGGTATTACTGTGCTTGATTGGCCAGCAAACACACTTGACCTAAACCCCATAGAGAATCTATGATGAGAGACACCTGACCCAACAATGCAGCCGAGCTGAAGACAACCTGGACTTCCATAAAACCTTAGCAGTGCCACAGGTTGATCGCCTCCATGTCACATTGCCACACTGATGCAATAATCCATGCAATCGTAGCTCCGACAAAGTGCAAATATTGAAGTTAGCTTTCAGGAGGCCAAACTTTCTGTATCACAATTTAGTTTTATGATTGGTCTTATAAAATACATTTTGGGTTTTCATTAGCTTTAAGCCACAATCATCCATATTAAAAGAAATAATTGCTTGGAATAGATTTTTCGGTGTGTCTATACAACATATGGGTTTCTCTATTTCACTTGAATTATGGACATAAATTTACTTTTCAATGATATTGGATTTATAATTTATAGATAAACTTGGATAGAGTCTCTTTTCATGTTAATAAATTTGAGTTATGGTTTCCGGTTATGAATGCTGAAGCTATTTTTTTTTTTTTAAAATCTTTGCTTACGCCTCTTCCTGATCCCCTACGACCACCATTTAACATGTCCGTGCTCATCACCGCTTTCTGACCCCCTCTCAACATGCAGGGAATGCCATTCAGCCAATCACTGTCCAGAGCAGTGATCCACCCCAGTCAGTGGTTGGCTGAGCTTGCGAAGATGGGACCGGAAAGAGGTGATAGTTGGGGACCCAGTAACCATTAGAACGGTGGGGGAGAAATCACAATGGTGAGTAAGCTAGATTTGGGTATAAATTTTATCGGTTAAGAGGAGTTGGGGATATATGTAGACGAAATTGTTGGTCCCATTCTGTTAGAGAAAGAAAAACCCCTACTGGTCAATGAAATAACTTCAAAAAAGAAGTAATAAATTTAAGTTTACTGAAAATTAACTAATGAAAATCAGACATTGAGTTTGAATTGTAGTTTAACCAAAAAAGTGAAAAAAACCCCCCAAAACACAGCAATGAAAGTAGCCAGGACAAAAATAATGGTTCCCTACAAAATTTGAAAATAATTTGACCATGGGAACATTTTAAATCAAGGTTTGTCCAGTTATTAGCAACACAAGTGTCTTCAAACTTGTAATCAGTCTGCCTAATTAAAAAGGTGAAAAGTAGTCACTGTGCTGTTTTTTTTATCATGATGTGTACCACACTGAACATGGACCAAAGGAAGAGAGTTGTCTCAGGAGATTGGAAAGAAAACTATAGACAAACTTAATCCATCTCCAAACAGCTTATTGCTCCTCTTAATACAGATACACATTTTATTTAGAAGTTTAAAGGTATATGGGACTGAAGCCGACCTCCCTGGACGTGGCCGCAAGAGGAAAATTGATGACAAATTGAAGAAATGAATAAAAAAATTGTAACTAAATAGCACAGAACCACCTCCAAAGAGAAGATGGCAGAGGTGGAAACCACTGATGACAGCAATTCATAAAAAAGAAAAGACTAGAATTTGCCATAATCCATATTAATAAGCCACACAGCTTTTGGGAGAATGTGTTTTGGACAGAGGAGACAAAACTGGAGCTTTTTGGCAAGTCACATCAGCTCTAGAGTCAAAGATGCCGAAATGACGTATACAAAGGAAAGAACATTGCACCTACTGTAAAATATGGAGGAGGCTCGGTTATGTTTTAGGGCTGCTTTGCTACATCTGGCACAGGATGTCTTGAATCTGTGCAAGGTACAATGAAATCTTAAGACCATCAAAGCATTCTAGGCAAAATGTGCTGCCCATTGTCAGAAAGCTTGGTCTCAGTCACAGGTTATAGGAGGATCCAAAAACACACAGCTAAAAACATCCAAGAATGGCTAAGAGCAAAGCATTTGACTATTCTGAAGTGGCGTCAATGAGCCCTGATCTAAATCCTATTGAACATCTGTGGAAAGAGATGAAACCTGCAGTCTGGAGAAGGCACTTTCACACCTGAGACAGCGGGCCAAAATACCTGTGGATGGGGGCAGAGGTCTCATTGAGAATTACTGAAATACTTTGTCTACAGTGATTATCTCAAAAGGATGTGCAACAAAATTAAATTAAGAGGGTCATAATTTTGTCTAGTTTAATTAGTTTGTTTTTTGAAAAAAATGTGGTTAAACCACAATTCAAACGCAATGTCTCATATAATTTGCTTTTCAGTATATTTACATTTATTATTACTTTTTTCAGTATCCATTTATTTCAGTGACCATTGTGGGTTTTTCTCTCTTTCTTTCATGGAAGGGTACCAAAAATGTTGTACAATTTTGTATTTTTTAGTGTGTAATTTACTTTTTTTTTTTTTTGCTAATGTAACGGCCATATCTCTATGTGACAGTACATGACTTATTTTCACTATCATATAGTAGCATAGCCAATTAATTTATTATATGTACATTATGGGCAACATGTATGTATGGGGCTGTACCAGTAGTCTGGCGTCCTTCCAGCCCCAAAACTGGCGCAACCCCCTTGTGCTCAATGTACAAGTAGGCGCACTCCAAAATTAGGGGCACTATAAAGCGTCCACAGCACTTGGTAATGCGCCTAAGATGGGGGGGCGTGTCACAGTCCAACATTATGAATCTACACATTTATGACTTTAGTACGGCAAATCGAGGCGCATTACTGCTGGAACAGGTAAACCACTTTTAAATTGGTCTACCTGTGCCTGAATTGTCACTTATTAGCTAGAAAGCGATAAATCTATGACCCACAGTAGAAAAGGTTCATAGATTCAGGCTAATGCACGGGGAAAAAATGGCGTCTTGGCGCCAAAATACATACATGTCGCCATACGTGTCTATACATGAATAGTAATTATCAGTATTATAGTACATCTAGGGCCTTTTGTATGAAAACTGTCTAGGTGTAAGACTTTCTTTGTTGCCCATAGCAACCAACAGAGCTCACCTTTAATTTTTTCAGAGCAGTATAAGAAATGAAAGAGGAGCTCTGGCTGGTTTCACATCACATGGTTTCATATGTCTATATGAGGGTACATTATTATTAGGATCATTGGCATTATATAGTAGTATACTACATTAGTACATTACATGTACATTATGTCAGTACATTATAATCATCAGTATTAGATATATAACTTATTAGACGATTACTGTAGATCATTATAACATCAGTATTAGATAGCATATGTAATTACTGTTATAGAGAGTAAATTACTAGTGCATCTCAAACATTTTTAATTATCATTAAAAATGAATGGGGTTCTCCAGGATCTTTTTTACTTGTTATAGGGCTCACAAATGTATTACCTTAACCTTGTAATTCATACTGCAATGAGTTTATACAATATATAGGGTTCTCTATTTGACTTAAATTGTTGATATCAATTATCTTTTCAGTGATATTCTAATTTTTTTAAGATGCACTAGTATTATTGCCATTACTATCAGCAGAATTATATAATAGTATAGTACATTATATGAGAGTACAGTACTGACTGGGTGTGTAAAATAAAAAGGCACAGAGATAATCACCAAGCAGCTCCGACAAAGACAGAAGCCATTTCCTTTGGTCTGCAACTCAGCATTGACTGTGGGGCTTAAAGAGTTAAATTGGCCAGGATAGGATTCTGGCCATTAGTGCTAGAAGGAAGCTGTGCCTGCGCCATCACGACCACATAAATGTATGTCACATTGCGGTCAATGGATCCTTCCTCTACATACCTCTGATGGTGTGGGAAGATGTTAAAGGGGTTTTATCATTTCATTAAATGGTCTTCAAAATAAGAGGACAGTGAATACAAGCAACTTTGCAATTGGATGTCATTGTCGGATTCTACCTCCTTTCACTTCATTGGCTGATGGCTCTACTAATTTACATTCTGTCTGGCCCCCGGTCGTATTCACGGGAGCGAGCATTCCTGCCTCTCTCACTCAGAATAAGGGGTCAGCAACATTTCACTCTGCACAGCCAGCAGCTGCACAGTAACACTGCAGCTGCTTCTACATTCAGAAAACAGCAGAATTGTGCCTCGGTGCCTTAATACTCCTGCGTGTGAACATAGAAAGGAGACAGATCTGTGCTGCTCTGGATGAGTTCACAGAAGAATGGATTCAACTGTAACAAACCTCCAGCTATGAGAGGAGAAAAGATCAGTGCTCTGAGTTCTTAGAAGACTGTCTAGACTGAATGCACGACTATGGTATGTATACAGCTCTTACAAAATAAGATTGGGGAGAGGAACGACACAGTGACATGTGGACTCAGACAGAGAGGTGGGGGGGGGGAGAGCAGGGATGTGCTATCCCCTCCCACTAATCTCAAACAAACACACTGACTCGGGAGCGAGCATGAACAGTTCAGAAACACCCAGCTGGAAGGGGAAGAAACGCCCCTGGATTTTAGCAACTGAGAAACTGAAAGTACAAGGAAACACACAAATTGATGAAGTGATAAATCCCCTTTAAAGGACAAAATTCAAGCTACCTGAAGCGACCACTAGATGGAGCTTAGTGCGTACTGCTTTGTTCTTGAATCAAACATATAAGCGGTATGAAGTAAGCTCCTAAACTCCCCATAGTGGTGGCTGGCAAAAAGCCACTCTTTCATTTCATTTAACTATTTAATAGTCTAGGCCGGTAAGTTTGAGTCCTGTTTTGGGACATCTAATCATCCAGCAATACACGATTCCCTTTGATGTTGGATGTTCTGAAACATTGCTGTACATTGTGTATGGAAGTAGGAGTCTTTAGCACGGTTGTTTGATTTAGCCAACTACAGATAAGGTCCCGCCACATGGTCTTCTTCAGAATCAATGGAAGCTTTGTAAGAACATGAGGAGAACACCACCATAACATGTAAATGCCACTAAGTCAAGCAGAATGGAGGATTCTCTACATATTTACATCTATGTGAGGCGTCAACTTGCTGCGACTAAAATGGAAAGAATCTTATGCACAGAGAGTAATTACTTTATAATAAAAGAAAAAAACACAAATTACCGTGTGCAGATCTGTTGAGAGCTTCTCAATGGAAGGTTTGAGGTTCTCGACAGCTTTCAGTCCATCTTGGAAAAAGCTGAAAAGGAAAAATAATATCCGTGAGCTGAGGTCAGAATGCGCCCGTCTGACGGTATCTGGAACGCATCAATGTAAATGAAGGAACGAGCAGTTTTATACAATAACATAAATTATCCTGAAAGCAATTATACTGCTGCGGCTTTACAGTTCACGCGAAATACCATTACAGCACACAGCTTGTCACCGGCACATCAGATGAAAGCATCTGCACCGATGACCTGACACTGAAGAATTTTCCACTGATCTAAAAAAAATCCCATCCCCCGTACTGTGCCCTCCATACAACGCTAACCGGATTAGGTTCACAGTTTAGGTTTCCTGTCTCTTGACCTGCACTTAACATTAACCTGGAATATTGGAGAGGGGTTGACCACACTAATGCAATAGTGTAAACAGGAGGGGTATTTCAGGCCCAGCTTACACATACAGATTTTCACATCCGGCTAAGAAAAATTGCCGGGTCGTAGACAGAATCTAAACCTGCAAATTATCACACAGATCACATTATGGAATTTCCATTAAAAACTTAGTGAGAAACTTCTCAAATTCCTTATTCTGATGATTATATGTATTGTACGCTTATGGAGCCAATCACTACCTTTGGACGTTATGTCACCATCAATGAACCCTGATCAAGGCAGATCTAGTTATATGACATGAATTGAAACCTAAAAGTAAAAAGTTTTTTTTTTTTTTAAGGACCGCATTCTGCGCTGAATTATTGTAATCTATCTTTAGAAAGACTCCAAATCTGCTTCCCCTCACATAGTTATAAAGATAAAAATTTAAATTATGGTTATCCGGTAGTTACTGTATACCATACTGTATATTTCTTATTGGGTTCAACGTCTTTTTGAAATCCATCATGGTTAGGGCCTCGTTCACGACGGCTTATTCTGGGACGGATTCCAGCCTTTACTGCGCGCCGGAAATTGCGCTGCGATACGGCGGGAATCCGCCCCCAGCCATTACGGTAATCCACAGTTCTCATAGAGAACTATGGATTCCTCTTTTCCCTCCCTGCTCGGTGAACCCCGCCGCGGGGGGAGAAAGTGACATGCACATTATTTACGGCGTGTACGCGCCGTGAATAATGAGTGTCTATGGGGCTGGCGAGCTGCCGGCCCCCCGCCCCCACGGCAGCCGGCGTAATTGCGGGGCGAAATCCGTCCCCGCAATTACGTTGGCAATAAGCCGTGTGAACATAGTCTTTACGTAGTAACCATACTACCACTCAAAAGGGTCACTTGCCAAACTTATCTTATTGGATTATCTTGACGGCATTACCACCATTAAGGATATCTTTTCCCAAAGTATCTTTATCTATTAGTCCTATGTATGCTGTGATTTTAGTCTTGTTGGCTAAATGTTCTCTTTTTACCCCTGATGAACCCTATAGAAAATTTTTGGGGGAAAAAGCGGGCGGGTCTTGAACAAATCAACACGGTTTTTTGAATTAATGATACAACGGAACGTTTTTTTTTGTTTTTGTTTGTGGGTCTTGAACAAATCACACAGGTTTCGGAATCAATGATGCAACAGAACGTTGTTTTTGTTTTTTTCCCTTGTTTTGTACATGTGACTAAAAAGAATAATTTTATGTGGATAGAATTGTTTCTCCTGGAGTGTCTATAGTACATAATGGAGTCCTCTGGTATCCTTTTAGGAACTGTTTAAGGGGTCTGACCTAGGGTTTCGCCTCAATAGGTGGAGCCGCTCCTTTGGGGCGACTACTCCGCCGAGGGGGGCAATTTTCACCCCTTTGGGTCATACCACCCATATTGGATATTAAGATTTAGAGGAACCAGCATTTCTTCCTCTTTTAGGAGAACAAATTTTGGTTTTTTTTTGCTGTGGGTCCTCCATTTTGGAGGAGGCATTCTTTTAAGGCATATCAAGTAAAAGTTATTTTTTTAATTGGGTTTTTTTCTTCTCTGTGAATTTTCACTTGCCAAACTCTCACGGTTTTTGGTAAGCAAAATGGATCCGTAAGAGACCCTCAAAACATGTTAATTTTATACCACGATTAATGACAAAATGACATTAACCTATAATAGTTCTAAAACATATCTTGTATTTTTAATAAAGGTAGCACAATACCTCAACATATTATACACTTTATGGGAAAAATCCAGAACTGAAAATTAAGAGAAATTCATCTCTTGAGATGATAATATTAAGCACATCTTGTTAGTAAATTCAGGTCTTCAAACTACAAAGTTAGTAATAAAACATAAAATATTTTATAACGATGTACATTTCTCATGAAATCTAACCTGCCTATACCTGCCTCTGAGGGATATATACCTACCTATACCTGGCTATGGGGGACATATACCTGACTATGGGGACATATACCTGCCTATGGGAGACATAAACCTACCTATACATGCCTATGGGAGACATATGCGTGCCTATGGGGGACATATACCTACCTATACTTGCCTTTGGGGGACATATACCTGCCTATAACGGATCATATACCTGCCTAAAACTGGCTGTGGGGGGACATATACCTGGCTATATCTGTCTATGGGTGGACATATATCACTGCAAAATTATAATCCCTGTTAAAACGTAACTTTTACTAGACTATCTAAAATTATACATCCTAAACCCCTATATATTACCACTACATACCTAAATGATACAGCATACTATATACCATCCGTCAGTGGAGTAATCGCCCCGATAAAGGCGGCTCCTTTTAATGACAGATAATATCACTATGTGCGTGTATTACAATTTCATTAAAACCCCAAAGCAATCCAACGCTTTCCCCCATGAAATTTTTTTTGGGTTCATCAGGGATTCACAACTCCTCTCGCTGTGAAATAAGAGTACGCTAATATACAACGCATATACAATTAATCTATGACGAATATACTGCCTATAATAGATGAAAAAAGAGAGTGATACTTAACTTTGGGATGCTGCCGGGTTTAAAAAGTGATAATCCTCGCAGCTCCTTTGGTATGCTGGCACCCAGATAGAGGGATACAGAGTGTTTTCTTTCTCTGCTTCCCTTAAATACCTTACATGACCCTCTCAGATGTATGACAATCAAGGCCCCTAACATTTCCGAAATTGGGTATGTATTAATTTACACCTATTGCCGGGTTCTGTGTAACATGTGCGCATATCCCCCCTGCCATTACTTCGCCTGGCATTCCAAATTATTGTACTACGCATGACCGGATGCAGGAAAAAAATGTCATTTCCGGTTAAAGTCGGAAAAAAAACGACACTGCGCATGTCCAGAATCCAATCGGGGTCTCTGCAAAACCCCGGGGCGTTCTAAAAACCGTTCTGCGAAAGAAAGGGGAGAAAAATGCACTCCATCCTCGGCAAATAACAGCCGGAACGATAGTGCGCATGTCCAAAATCCCGGCCCATCTCTGTGCCGCCCGGCATTTTACATACTGTACTGCGCGTGTACGTTAAGACAGTACATGTCATGTCTGGTTAGTACTGCCGGGAATTAAACTGCGCCTGTCTGGAATCTGAATCGATCTCTATGCTGAAGTTCAATTGCGCACATGTCCATCTGCACAGCTCACCAGCGAAACAGCCACGGGCGGGCGCGCTCGCTTCCCAAAACGCCACCTCATTGGACCTTGATATACTTAGATAACACGTTATTGTAGCGGAGCATCTTCCCTGACTATGATTCTCTAAATTTCTTACAGTGACTGCTATGTGACAGATGTCTAAAAGTGTAACGTGGGCGTTAAATTTCCCCAGGGCCATTGATTTCGGGGTACAGACATTCATTGTCTTCAGCAAACATAGGTTATCAACTGTACGTAATCAATGAATATGATGAAAAATGTAATGATATAGTACTGATACATATAATACGGTCAGATTTAAAGAGTCTGGGCTGGTGGGAGGCCAATTTGGTGTCCCAACCAGGGGATGATCAATGGCCCCCCCAGATTTTATTCTGGGGGAGATACATTGATGACATCATCATCCTCTGGGAAGGCACAAGGTGTCATTTTGAGAGGATTTTCGTTGCACAGCTCAATAAAAATAAAATCGGAAATGCATTTCACATTTGAAATGCAAGAGAATCGTTTAACCCTTTGGATGTCCTTATTTAAAAGATCTGAATGGCAATATTCACACGGATATGTATAGGAAACCCACAGCAACTAACAGCTTGCTGCACTTGGAAAGTTACCATCCATACCATTGTAGGAGAGAATACCGAAGGGCCAATTTCTGAGAGTTAAGAGAAACTGCCCCAAAGAGATGAGGACTTTAGGAAAACAGTCAGTATGTTGAGGAGAGAGATTTCTTAATCGAGGATATCCCTCAAGATTTTTGGAATCAGCCTTTAGGCATGCCAAAAACAGAACAAAACCCAATATTAATACAGGGAAAAACCCCAGGAGGATAAAGACAACAATAAAGCACGTGAAAATCGCAACCTTTGATGATAGAAATCTAGAGTAGTTAAATATCCTCAAAAAATATTGGGGAATATTAATGTTGGGATCAGGACTTAGAAGGATACCTTCCTCTAACCCCTCTAAACTTATCGAAGGGTAGGATCCATTAAAGATAGACTGATCCATAGTCACTATACACCAATACCCCTCAAGGTACTTGGTTAGAAAGGAACCGATGGGTATTGTTCAAATGTGGGCAGAGATGTGAAAGCCTGTCCATACATACAACAAACTAAATCCTTTTCAACAAGTGCCTCTAATGAAAACAATTTTTCATCCGTGATTTTGCAAACTGTAGGACAGAAGGAGTAGTCTACATGGGTCAAATGCCCCTGCCCACTGAAATTATATTGGAAAAAACAAAGAGAATATTTAAAAAAAGGGGTGGGAGAACACTGGGGACATACGAAACAGAAGAGATACGCCATAGCCCGACATGTGTGGGAACATCATAAGGAGAATGGGAATCTCTGCGCTTTTTGATCTTTAGGTTGTGAGACCATCCCCCAGGGGAGAAAAATGGGATAGACGAATTTTGTGTAAAGAGGCCCAATGGATCTATCGGAAAGGACTCAGTTTATCCAAAAGGCCTTAAAGAGACTTTGCAATTTGGATGTTTTAAATTTAATAGACTCTATCTTGGGTCTGTTTTACTCTGCTCTGCTTTGTTCACACTCTCCACAGAGGGCTCTTTAAAGGACTCTTTAAATCTGAACCGAATTATATGTATCATTACTATAATCATTACATTTTTCATCATATCATTGATTACTTACAGTCTGATAACCCATGTCAGCTGAAGACAATGAATTTCTGTACCCCGAAATCAATTGGCCCTGAATTAACGCCCACGTTACACTTTTAGACATCTGTCACATAGCAGTCACTCTAAGAAATTTAGAGAATCATAGTCAGGAAATGCTCCGCTACAATAACGTGTTATCTAAGTATATCAAGGTCAATGAGGTGGCGTAGGGAGCGAGCGCGCCCGCTGTGGCTGTTTCGCTGGTGAGCTGTGCAGATGGACATGTGCGCAATTGAACTTCAGCATAGAGATCGATTCAGATTCCAGACAGGCGCAGTTTAATTCCCGGCAGTACTAACCAGAAATGACATGTACTGTCTTTCCGTACACGCGCAGGACAGTATGTAAAATGCTGGGCGGCACAGAGATTGGGCCGGATTTTTGGACATTTGGCACTACGTTCCCCCCGGGTGTAATTTTCCGAGGATGGAGTGCATTTTCTCCCCCGTGGGATGCGCAGAAGGTTTTTAGAACGCCGGGTTGTGCAGAGACAAGATTGGATTTTGGACAGCGCAGTGTCCCTTTTTTTTCGCCGACTGTAACCGGAAATGACATTTTATCCTGCTTCCGGTCATGCGGAGTACAATATTCGAATGCCAGGCGAAGTAATGGCAGGGATATGCGCACAAGTTACACAGAACCCGCAATAGGTGTAAATTAATACATACCAATGCGGAAGTGTTTGGGCTTGATTGTCAAACAAACTGAAGGGTCATGTAAGGTAAATTTTAAAGGGAAGCAGAATGAATCACTCTGTATCCCTCCTATCCGGGTGCAGCAAACCCAAAGGAGCTGCGAGGATTATCATTATTATACCTGGCAGCATCCAAGTTAAGTATCACTCTCTTTATCTCATCTTTTTATAGGCGGTATATTCGTCATTTGATAGATTGTATATGCGTTGTATATAGCGTACTCTTATTTCACAGCGAAGGAGTTTTTGAATCCCCCGATGAACCCAAAATTGCATGGGGGAAACGCGTTTGGATTGCTGGGATTAAAAGGGAAATTTTAATACACGCACATAGTGGATATTTTCTGTCATTAAAGCGGAGCCCGCCCTTTATCGGGGCGATTACTCCACTGACGGATGGTATATAGTTTGGGTGTATCATTTAGGTATTAGTGGTAATATATAGGGGTTTAGGATGTATAATTTTAGATAGTCTAGTAAAAGTTACGTTTTAACAGGGATTATAATTTTGCAGTGATTTAGGTCAAAATCCTCTGTTCGTATAAAAAATGGGTGGACATATACCTGCCTATGGGGGGGGGACATATACCTGCCTATGGGGACATATATCTGCCTATACCTGCCAATAAGGGGACATATACCTGCCTATACTTGGCTATGGTTGACATATACCTGTCTATGGGGGACATTAAACTGCCTATAACTGCCTATGTAATTTTATTGGTATCCATTTTTATTTTTGAAGTTTACCAGTAGCCGCTGCATTTTCCACCCTAGGCTTATTGTCTATTCAATACATTTTCCCAGTAAAGCGTGTGTATTATATATATATATATAAATATAATATATAAAATAAATATAATATATTATATAATATATATATATATTTATATATATATATAATTTTTATATATATATATATATGGCACAGCTTGCAGGTCATTTGTTATTTGGTAACATTTATTTGTACGATAACTAGTGAAAAGTAATGTAGCTGCCAGCAGAGAGTGAACAGCAGTTGTTACCCAGTTTTTCAGGACACCAAAGTGACAAAACTGCCTTGTTATGTATAGTTACTCCCCAAATATCCATATGGCTGCATTATCATGGATATTTATCTATCAGGATTTTGAGGTTAAGTTCACAAAGAGTTTTATGTGAAATCTGAATCCAATTCTTGAAAATGGGAATCCAGGCTGTAGTGACGTGGAGCATAGGCACATGAAAATAGGGCTAATCCACATCCAAACCCACAGAATACAAACTGAAAATTGACAGCAGACATTCAAGGATATGCTGGATTCATAGCCTGAAAGTTGGGGCTCCCCATGTAATAGCCATAGATTTCCTTTTCCTTCTTTTTTTCCTCAGTGGGAAAAGATCTTTAAAGTTACGTTATATAAAATGTACATGGTATTATCTATGTGCTGTGGTTTTAGACCATCATACGGACAGAAAATAACACAATGCAATACTCTAAGCAGGAAACAGGACTAACCAGGGACAACAATGACAAGACTTGTGGTTTCATGGTCAAGTGAGTAGAAAACGTTACTTCCGGTGCCACAGAAATAATACTACGCAGGAAGTTCATCGCTGTCACAATGAAGATGCTATGGTGTTCGGGTTGGTTCTAGCCTGAGAGCAGTACACAACTCTAAATAATGTACATATCTGTCCCTTGGGTAATATTTCACATACAAACTGGGCCAATTAAGCCAATCAGATTAGAAACTTGTGGTAGAAAACCCACATTGTCAGAAATGACTAAAATTTTAATTGTAGACAAGACCGACACTTGTCTTAAAGGGGTTGTCTCATCTCAAAGTTTCATAGGATGCATGAATGAAATAATGCTGCTTTGCTCTGTCACTTCCTGGTCAAGCTGTCTGTAATTAGCATATGAGCTCAGTGTATTCAGATTTCTCTGTTTATCAGTCCAGATTAAATAAATTACCTTCTCTGAGGTCAGGAGAACCTCCTGAGCTAATGTAAACAGTAATTAGTCTTTTGTCTGAAAGATCAGATAACACACAAGCTCTCACTGCTGGCCACAATCTGTGTGATGACGTCACTCCCTGCTCTCAGATACAACAAACAGCAGGGGATAAAGAGTACACAGGTCGGTCACTTGGGGAACCAGAGAGAGCACAGAAGGTGATAAAATAATTTTCAGCTCCTTAACAAAAAATGATGAACAACGCATTATATTTGGAAAACATCTTCATTTAGTGTCCCCTACATTTTGAAAGCTATTCTTTGTAGCGAGACAACCCTTTTAACCCGTCACACTGATCATGCTGCCTGATCTCCCAGCAGTTTGTAATAACGCAAGGGCAGCTGAGCAGACTGATATATAGTTTTGAGGGGAAAGATTTAGTAGAACTTGTAATTTATTCATTTAAATGTCTGCTTAGTTTTGGTTAAGGAGTCCAGTGGGCGGTCTTATCAAAGACTGACAGCCTTCCCACTTACAGTGACTGACAGCCCTTTGCACACACTTGCAGGGAAAGTTGTCTATCACTGTGTGTGGGTGGAGTAAGCAGAACTTTCTCCGTTTCTTCAGGAGTCCTGTCAGAATTTACTCTGCTTTTTACTGAAAAATTCTGCTCCAAATTGTATAAACTTATATACCACAGAGTTCCATTTCTCTCCCCATATCACTCGCTGCTCTCAGATAGGGTAACAGACACCATCTGACAGGTTCGCTTTAAGCCACTTCCTAACCAATATACACATGCAGCACATAGTTAAACAGCAGAACCTGTGTATAAATGGTTATTTTTGACCTTGGGAGACAATTATACCGCGGTAAGGCCAGATGGTTGCTAAAGAGTTAAAGGAGTAGCCAGGGGCATATGAAGCCCAATGCAGAGGATGCAGCTGCTGGATTCTGGGCTATCCTAGAATGACTGTAATGTGTAATGTTGTTCTGGGCAAAAAGCCTTCCCGAAAAAAAAAAAAAAAAAAAACTTGTATCAAATTAGTTTTCTCAACTGATTCCTCTAGCAGTAACGATGGTGCACTGTAAATCAGAGATGCAGTAATCCGATTATCAGATCCATTTATGTGATTAGATTTCCAGTTTGGAAATGCAGCCGCAGAATTGGATTTACTAAAAAGCCAATGATAATTGAAGCTGGGAGGAGAAGAGAGAAAGAATCTAATCAGTTTAAGAGCAAACACAAAGTATTTGGGGGCAGAGGACGCTGGAAGGTGTAGACATTATATTAAAATTGACAGTATTACATTATATTGATGAGCGCTGGTAATGCTACTCCACTGCTTGAGGGCACAAAATGGGCTGATCAATTACCATCAGCAGTCAAGCAGACAAAATAATTAAAGCGTACCCCTAAAATAATGATTAGGTCTCACTGATGTAAAATGCAACAACATAATCACGGTCTTCTGTGACTGTGGACGCAGAGAACTCAGGGCAATAACCAGGTGATCAATGACTATAGGGGCAAAAACCAGACACCTCTGTCATCTGTGACCATGGGGGCAGAGAACTGGCAGTAATAACCATGCAACAGGGTCACTCTTGACTGCGGGGGCAGAGAACTGGCAGTAATAACCAGGCACCAGGGTCACTATTGACTGCGGGGGCAGAGAACTGGCAGTAATAACCAGGCACCAGGGTCTAGAAAGTACAGTGCCTTGCAAAAGTATTCGGCCCCCTTGAACTTTTCAACCTTTTGCCACATTTCAGGCTTCAAACAAAGATCTAAAATTTTAAATTTTTTTTGAAGAACAAACAACAAATTTGGGACAAATTGGATGGAAAAAATTTATTGGATATTTTAAACTTTTTGCAAAAAATAAAACGAAAAGTGGGGCATGCAATTTATTCGCCCCCCTAAGTTAATACTTGTAGCACCACCTTTTTCTGCAATTACAGCTCAAGTCGCTTGGGGTAGTCTCTATCATTTTTTCACATCGAAGACTGAAATTCTTTTTCCCGTCTTACTTGGCGCACAGGGAGTCATTTAGGTTGGATGGGGGAGGTTTTAGCAGCTGGGTCAGTGAGGTTGGATGGGAGCATTTTGGAACACGGAGCTCAGTGAGGTTGGATGGAAGGTTTTTTGAAAAGCTGAGCTCAGTGAGGTTGGGGTGGAGAGGTTTTTGGGAACTTGGGGGGTCAGTGGGTTGGATGGAGAGGTTTTTTGAGCAGTGTAGTCGGGGGGTTGGGGAGCGTTTGTGAGCACTGTAGCTCAGTGAAGGGGTTGGATGAGAGGTTTGTGAGAGCTTTTAAGCTCATGAGGGGGTTGGATGGAGGGGGGGGGTTTGTGAACAGCCTGGGCTCATGAGGTTGGGGGGGGGGGGGTGGGGGGAAGGCTTTTTGAGCAGTGGGGTCAGTGGGTTAAGGGGAGGTTTTTTGAAAAGCGTACTAGTAAAAGGGTTTGGATGGAGACGTTTGTGAGAGTGGAGCCAGTGAGTTGAGGAAAGATTTGTGAACAGCTGGAGCTCATCAGGTTGGATGGAGAACGTTTTTTTGAACGTGGAGCTCATGAGGTTGGAGGAGAGGTTTGTGAACAGCTGGAGGTCAGTGAGGTTTGGGTGGAGAGCGTTTTGAAAAAAAGTGGACTCGTGGGTTGGTTTTGGGGAGCGTTTGTGAACAGGGAGCTCAGTCGGGTTGGATGGGGAGCGTTTGTGAACAGCTGGAGCTCAGTGAGGTTGGATGGAGAGCGTTTGTGAACAGCTGGAGCTCAGTGAGGTTGGATGGAGAGCGTTTGTGAACAGCTGGAGCTCAGTGAGGTTGGATGGAGAGCGTTTGTGAACAGCAGTTTTCAGCTCTTTCCACAGATTCTCGATTGGATTCAGGTCTGGACTGTGACTTGGCCATTATAACACCTGGATACGTTTATTTGTGAACTTTCCATTGTAGATTTTGCTTTATGTTTGGGATCATTGTCTTGTTGGAAGATAAATGTTCGTCCCAGTCTCAGGTCTTTTGCAGACTCCAACAGGTTTTCTTCCAGAAGGCCTGTATTTGCTCCATCCAATGGTCCGTATTTGGACTATCCATCTTCCCTGTCCCTGCTGAAGAAAAAAGCCCAAACCATGATGCTGTCCCCACCATGTGTGACAGTGGGGATGGCGTGTTCAGGGGGATGAGCTGTGTTGCTTTTATGCCAAACATATCATATCTGAGCAGAGCCCCTTCTTCCACATGTTTGGTGTCTCCCAGGTGGCTTGTGGCAAACTTTAAACCAGACTTTTTATGGATATCTGTGAGAAATGGCTTTCTTCTTGCCACTCTTCCATAAAGGCCAGATTTGTGCAGTGTATATCTTTATGTTTGAAGCCTGAAATGTGGCAAAAGGTTGAGGGGGCTGAATACTTTCGCAAGGCACTGTAAATATAAAGAAAAAGCATATGGTGCTCACCCTTCTGTTCCATTCATGTATAGTTTTCGCAGCTACTTTTTACTGCTTGTTCCTGGGGCTCATCAATGGAGTCTTGGACATGCTTCAAATACCGGCAGGTCCACCAGCTGCATGGCACCGTACGAGATAAATCTCCAAATTCGGCACCATCCAGTTAAAACTTCCAACTTCTTTATTTCAAATCCAAAAAACATTGACATAATACAAAGGGAAAACTAGCCTCAAGTGCGCCTACATATTTTGGGCCAAGATTAGCCCTTGCAGTCAATGTTTTTATGGATTTGAAATAAAGAAGTTGGAAGTTTTAACTGAATGGTGCTGAATTTGGAGATTTATCTCGATTTTTGTACCATGAAAACCGGTCCCCATTACGGGGGGGAAGAAACTGGGGGCAATAACCGGGGCACCGGGGCCATCTCAATTTGGTATGCCAAGAACTGTGGCAAAACCAGGACCGGGGGTCATCAGTCACTTTTGGGGGAAGAGAACTGTGGGCAATAACCAGGCACCAGGGTCATCTGCAATGGTGATGCCAGAGAACTGTGGGCAATAACCATGCAGCTCTGCAAGGGATTCAGCTGCATAACCCATCGTATAAGTCAAGTATTTCTAAGTAGTGTCAAAAATGCAGACCAGCTTGTACAACACTTGGCAATGCCAAAGCAAATGGTGGTATCTGTGAGAAATTTTCTTTTAAACCCCTGATCATTGGTCTGGCCCCCTTGTTGTACAGAGAACAAACTTCATTATATGTCTTGATTATAATTAAACAAGCAACAACACAAAAAATTGGTATTTAAAAGGGACGTTAAATATTAGAAGAGTGTTGGGCAGCTGTGTGTAGGTTACTAGAAGTTGGTGGGCAATAAACAAGAGCATGAGGAGCTGTAGACACAAAACTATAGGATGTACTTAAAGGGGTTGTCTCACTACATAGATTGCTTTTTATGTTAAAGATCTTGCATAGCCTAGTGTTAAGGGGGCGGACATTGGCAGCATTTTACTCTCGGACACACCAGCGCCTGTGCATTGCGAGATTCTTATTCATCGCCCCAAGTCCAGTAAACATTTAATGGAATTTTTTTTTTTTTTTTTTTTTTTAAATGAGTCCCTCCTGAATGACTCGGTTTTTGTGTGACTGAGTTGTCCGCAAACCATCAAACACTTATTACGATCATCTCTAGAATCCCACCTCCCCCCAAGTGAAAGGGAATCCGTCTTTTTTTTTTGTTTTTCCTTAAGTGCGTGGCGCGGGGGTCCTCCATAAAAGCACGGCGCTAGACTCAAAAGAGAGGCTGCTTGCACCAAGCTTCAATCGCTCCTAGATAAGCTGGCGTCTTTAGAAGCTGGCCCATAATCTTCCTTGGCCGAACGTCCTAACATGAGCTGCTGCGAACAAGGCCATCAGATCCTCCCCTCCAGCATCTCGACAAAAAAAGCAAGATATAGACAAATATGGCAGACGCCAAATGTGGGAGCAACTAAGCCAGGCAGGATGCTGCCAAGGGCACTCAGACAGAGGCATCTTTTATATGTCCCCTCTGTCAAAAACGATAAGGCCTCGTGTCCACATACGGCTTATTTCCCGACGGATTGCGCCGTATTCCGCGCCGGATTTTGCGCTTCAATACGGCCCAATCCAGTCGGAGCTCAATTACGGTAAATGCCAACTGCTCTCATAGAGAACAGTGGAATCCGTCCGTCGCTCCTTCCCCCTTCCCCGCTCGGCGCATCCTCCGCGGGGGGAGGAAAGTGACATGCACATTATTTACGGCGCGACGCCGAAAACAAGCATTGTCTCTGGGGCCGGGACGGCGCCGCCCCGTCCGCGCTCCGGCCCCGCCCACCGTTCACGCCCCGTATTCACGGCGTATTTGTGCGCTCAATAACGGCGCACAAATCCCGCTGAGAATAAGCCGTTCGTGTGAACATCGGCCTACCGGGGGTGATATACACATGTAAAATCGCCTACATACTTAGCTCTTTCCGTGTACCTTTTACGTCATTCGATTGTTCTATTAAATCCTCCATCAGAGGCGGGTGGAGCCATCCCTTGTTAGAGACCTTGTAAGCTCAAAGGAGTGCTCCTGCGCGAATATCCTCCGTGAAAGCTCTATTAGCGTTAGAAAAACCCTATACTGAGAATGAGATTCATCAAGCTGTCTTTAGCCTTTCCAGGGGAATAGCCCCGCCCAGACGGTTGTTTACCGGCCAAACCAAATTCTATAAAGTCTGTTAAAGACGATCTTTTCGCCCCTATTAGACCCCGCGTTCAATTCAGGTCTCACAAGATAGCACCCTTCCCCTCATCTTTCTTGCAGGCATAAATAACTGTGATAGTCGCCCCGTCAACTGATCAACCAACTCATTGTTGACCCGTGGCAACACGCTGGAATTCCACCCTCCACATGTGCTCCAGGCGATTTGTGGCAGAGCGTGATGCCGTTACAACAACAGTAATGGAAGTGGCGCATGGGCCTGAGCAAGCAGGTGGGTGCCGGCTTCCTCCGGGGTTTGAGCCCTAGAGGAGTGAGGCAGTTGAAAGACCTCTGCATCATCCTTGCGATTTTTGAAGAAGCCAACCAAAATGGACAGTGAGTACAAATTGCCCTTTGTCAGAAATGGACACATTGTGGTGCTAATAGGAATCTGAGCCCATGTTTGACACTCATAAACATCCGTTTCCCTCTGCAGGTAGCCCTTAGGCGTACGGCGTCCCCCCGTCAGGCAGTGCCACTCATTAGCCATCCGACCTACCACCCACGCATACCTCCTCCCTCCTGCCCTGCCCGAATCTCATCCCCAAACCAAATCTGACAAATGAAATAATACTGTGGACTCGGGCTGGAGCATGTGCGGTGCGCTATCACAAACTTCACAGGGTCCCGTGCAACTAACGGCAACGACAGGTCATAAAAAGGCAATGCTGAGTAAGCGGTCCTCCTCTTGCGGAGTGTCCTGGCAGGCCCACCCAGCACCGTCACCAGCATGTCTTTGCCCGGAATTCCCTCGTAACGCCCTTCAAAATGCTTCCGCTTCGTGCCGCCGCCCTCCACACATAAACGATCCCACCATTGTTAATCTACCCCACGGTACCCTCCGCTGATGGTACCCTCCGGCACAAACACACCACAATTAGTAGAGAACCAAAGGTTCATTTTTGCTTGGTTTATTGTCGGTTATGAGACTGAAAAAGACACCAATAGAAGACAGAGTTTTATTGATTAGGTATTATAGAAAAAAAAACCTTATTCCAATTACTCATTTCTTCATGAATGATATAGCCAGAAGATGATCACAAATTGAAATATGGGTACCAGTTGCTGGACCCCCCCATCAGACAACCCGTCTCCAAAGTACCCCCCCCCCAAATAAACACACAATAACACTCCGACTTCCATAACAAACAATAAACCTCCACCCTAAAAACCAACGTGACCCCCTCCGGAACATTAAAAGACACTAAAAGGTGGACAGGGTATCAGTACCCCCACCACCTATCTTCACTCCCCTACGCACTGCGAACGACCCCCCCTTGACCACTATATACACCCCCAGTAATTAAAACACACCATCACCAAACAACTTCCGCCTCTTGTACCCAGCTATACCCTCCATTTACCTTATAATACCAAGAAAGGTGACAGTGAGCAAAGCAACCCCTCCCGTCTCACTCATACCACCCGGTTGTGTACCAATTTGAAAACAATGTTAGTTTCTGCAAACAGGCAATTTTTTTCGTCTTGACCAAAGAACGTTGTGTATAAAATATAATGCTGTGATCGCCTCTGACGTATAAAAAACAGCCTAAAAAAGAAAACTAAATTAGAAATATACCCGCAAGTATTCAAGGGTACTTGGGCTGATAACGCCCCACAGCTATAAAACCCGAACCCTATTCAAAAAAAAGATTTAATAAAAAAAAACACATTTTTAATTCTTGTGCTACAAACCAAGTCGAAGACGACCAGCGTACCTAAAAGCAGTTCAAAAATAATTAAGTTGGGGTCCTGCAGTCAGCCCCGACGACCGCGTATATCGCACCCGAACTACAACAAAAAACACATTAAACAAATCCTCAAGAACAACCATCTACAAATATACTACTTCAGTCTAATAGGTATTTACTAGCTGTATAATATGGGTCCGTCTACTGTGAAAAATGGTGCCAGGGGTATAACATAGGGCAGTACACATGTCAGAGGGTGGGCCCCTGGTTGCCTTTTTTCCTCAACATAACATGTGCATTCTGCATACAGAAAGTGCACATTAAAATGCTAGTCATACCTGGTTATGGGCTCTCCAACGAACACCAGTTCATTGCCACCACATGCTATCGATGGCCCCATCAAGACTTCTGCACAACACAGAACCACCCCTCCATGCTTATTTTACAATAAGCTAATAGCACACTCACCAGCCAATTAAACCCCCCCAATGCCCCAGAGAATCAACGATCGTGGGGTGGAGCGGCACATTTCCCAATTTGCCACCTCCCAATAGCAGAGAGAGTTTCCTCCATGAGCGCAGTTCCATGAAAATGAGATAAGACAAAAGAATGTCAGCCAAGAAAAAGGGGCACCTTGGTGAGAACTGGAGCTCCACCAGCGTTTCCAAGTGAAGAACACTCACTCTCGTACCATCTTAGTCACAGACACTGCACCTGAACTCCTTTAGCCCATCACATCCGCGAAACATATCCCCACAACCACAATTCCCCCACAACCCAAATGAATCAACCGCCAACGCTTGCAGTACCATGAGCACTCCCCCGACATCGACATACAACTTAGCAGCACGAAAGCCATAGCTCACACTATCCGGCATTCCGCACGGACAAGCATCAGCCGCAACTCTCACATTGCTGATGGCGTCATCTGGGACTCTTCCCGTCAACCATGGCTTATCATTTTTTCGTGCAAATTTTATACTTGCAGTGTGTATAAGGGCATTTTTGCCTGTTATTGGGGGTCATAGCTGCATATAAAAAGACAAGCAATAGTCAAAGTCCTAGTTCAGCAAACTTCATGTTTGCAATATTAATTTTATCTTCTGGGAGATTTATTATATCAATGTTGGAGGTCATAAAGTGGGCATTTATGAGCTGGTTTATAGTGGTCGATGTCCCTGTAAACGAGCTCAACCAAAGGATTACTTAAAGGAAAAAAAAGTCTTAAAATTTCTCACAAACAATTTTAAAATGCCTCAATGAAATCAAAATGAATAGGAGGTTAATTGTTTGATCCACCATCCTTGATCCACGTTACTAAGTAATCAAAATTCAGCAATATTCCTTTACAAACCCACAGTTAATTTATGACAGTAGAATGCAGGATCTTTGAGACAGGGCTCATTGACCTACTGGAGACATCTATTGTGTCTTCTTCATGTTTTAATGTCACTGTGGAACAAAGTCAGCAATGTGCCAGCAATAGAGTGGCAAATAGCCGTAGCAACAGCAGCAGCATTGGAAAAAAATCTTGATTGAAATACTAAATTTCTTAGTGCGAATTGTATTTCCGAGGGTTCCCATAAGGGCATCTGTGCTGGTTTTGGTTGGGGTCATGGCAGCGTAAATGATAACAGGGATAGTTCAATGTCCTGGTATCACTAAAAAAGGTGGTTCAAATACTATATTTCTTCTGGCACTTTTAATCTTAGAGGTGACCATACTGGCATAGCTGTGCGGGTTTTTGGGGGTCAGGGCTGCGGGAAAATAGCAGGGGATAGTCAAGTGTCCTGTTTTTCACTAAAATAGTGGTTCAAATTTCTTTTTTCCTCCTTCCGGCACTATTTTATTCTTAGGGTCCATGAGGGCATCTGTGTGGGTTTTGGGGGTCATGCTGCGGGGAAAGAACAGGCACCCATAATACAATTTCCTGTTCCCAAAATATTGGTTTCAAATACTTCTTTCACCTTTTTCGTTCTCCGGCACTTGAATTAAATATTGGATTAGTCCATAATGTCATCTGATGAAGAATTAGGGGTCATGCTGCGGTAGAATGACAGGAAATAGTACAAAGTCCTGTTCACTAAAATCGATGGATTCCAGGCCATCAACAATGAATAGCTAATACATGTGGTGGACACACACCATGAACCAAGTTCTAAAATCAAAAGTCAGCAATTATCCCATCCAAACACCACTTCATTTGACAGTAGAAAGCGAAGGAATTTGAAGACAGGCCACATTGACCAACTGGAGAAACATCTGTTGCACTCTTCTAGCACCCAATCAAATGGTCAGAAGGAAACAAATAATACTACATGAAACAGAATGCCAGCCTTAAATGGCAACTAGCCCATTTAGCTCCACAGAAGCAGCAATTGTGTCCCCCAAGATAAATTTATATATACCACAAAGAAAATAATCATTATATTTCCGACTTTAAATAAATCAGAGGTCCATAAGTGCCTATTATTGATGCCTGGTATTGGGGTCCGGCTTCATTATGAAATGGATCCAGGTGGTGCCAATAGGCAGTATTCCTGTCAGGCCCTAATCAAAAAGGCCCAGTGATATGTTTTAAACCTCGTTCCTTAGTGACCAGCAACCGAACCCAACGCTGCCAGCCTTAGGCCTCCCAGGCTCACACCCATTGCGCACTCACTCAAAGATAACGGCCCCAGCCAGCTGAACCTTGACCCGTTTCCCCCCGTTTTGGATGTTCTTTTCTGCCACCCACAATATATGACCCCTAAGAAGGATCCCATTGGTTCCCTCCGAGGAACTTTTACTAACCCAGCCCTAAACCCCAATGCCCAAACCCAAAACTCGGTTAGTCTTGTAAAGATACAAATGGGGCCCGTAGCAAAGCTTCTACTGTCGAGCTGTACCTGCTTTGGCTAACGCCGTCCTACAACATTTTTCGGTGAGCCATTGAATGGAATTTTTTTTATTTTTTTCTGTGACTCTTTAGGCTAATTTCTTGACTAAGATGAACCTGACCGACGTATCCAGTTTACTGTTTTGGATGTTAAAAACACAAGCTTCACCACACCTGTTTTGGTGTGACAAAAAGAACCTGTGTTCTTTCCTCTCCCATCTCCAAACCAGTGACTCTTTCTGCGATTCATCGACATCGCAGAACGCCCAAAATTCGCCGAGGATTGATTTACCAAAAACTGGTAATCAATCTCGAAGACGCTATTTACCTAATCGCACAGCGCAGTGCAACTACGATACTAACCCAGTAGGCATATGTTACGAAGTTACAGGAAAACCGACAATTTCTGCACGAAGTCCGAAGTTTAAGGGGTGATTCGCTGTAACAAAGCGATGTTTTTAACATATGCACCCCATTTCCCCGCCCATGCCGAAACCCCGGGTACAGAGAAGAGCTTGGGAGGAAGACCGGAAGACCCTCAATGGACATTTGGAAGCTATAGCAGCCCCACATCTGCTCGTTCGGGCATTCAGTGACGTCAATCCGTACTATATAAGGAGGATCCAGACGCCCTGCGGCGCTCACACTGATTCCCACTGTTGTGGGGTGGCCGCTGCTGAATACAGCAGCAGTGCAGGAGGATCACACACTAGAATCAATAAAGAAAAAATCCCCCGCGCGCAAAATTTGGTGCGGGTGATTAATACACATCAAAACTCAGCGACAGCTCCACATCCAATAAACCAATAATTATCAGATTATGTTTTATGGGTATAGTATCACATACCATTAGAGGGAGCCCAAAATCTGCCAATGAAAATCCAAGGGTTGTCTAAAGCCTGTTATTAGTGCTTTTAAATTCAGTAAAAATGACCCTGCTATTTATCACACGCCACACAGATACCCGTTAAATTATTGTCCTTTGTGATTTCTGTAGCGGCAGATTTTAATATTCCAGGGCAGATGGTAAATTACAGTTAAGCCCTTGTTTCAAGCATATATTTTCAGTCATAAACAAACAACTGGCGTTTATATACAACGCCACCTACCGAGTACCAAAAAAAAAACCTCCTTAATGCATTCTGTAGCACAAATTATATCCCAATTTAACTAACCAGCCAGTGAAAATGTTCAATAACACCACCGACCCGACCCCTCTCGACTCCTAAAAACACCACCCCCCCTCCCCCAACCCCGAACCCTAGAAAAACCAGTAGCAGACATTACTCGCTCGAAAAAAACACACCCCTTGAAAGATAAAAGCCATTAAAGAGCATATACCCACATCATTAACCCATCCCACCAAAGTCGAAAAACCCCGCCCCCTCTCTCGAAAAAACCTAAAAAACCATGTAAAAAACATACTACTGTCCCCAAACACACTTCCCTCTTTAACAAACCCCCCTTCCAGAAAGATAAAACCACAACCGGAACCCCACCCCCGTTGACAAAAAGAACCCCGCCCCCACCCCTAGACCAAATAACTCCACATAGAAAACTAGACGAACTCTCAAAACACCCCCACCCCTCGGAACAATACATCCACAGTTAGTAGCTTTCAAATACATAACCCATGCCCCGCGTGTAACCCCCCCCCCGTACCCCAAACCCATACCATAAATCCTGGTGAATTTCTTGTAGCATCAGTTTATATTCCAAGGGCTCATTTCAGCCTGATTTAGCTATCATATTCAATAAAAAACACAGCGTTTTTACACGGCCACATACCAGTTTAAATTTTTTACACTCCAGGTAGATTATCAGTAGCGCAATATAAAAACCCAAGGGATCCCAATGTCCTGAAGAGTGGGTATCATTGACATTCAAAAAATACAGGGTTATGTGACGATTCACACACCAGCAACTCTCAACAATCACCCTAGAAATTCCAAAAAAATCCCCCCCCGACATACATCCCGCTCGTTTTCCATGCAAAACCCCAGAGGCGTGTCCTATGCCACACCACCATCCAGTCGCTCGTCCGCCGAATCCACCCATCACAGCAAGGTGTACGTCGCAGTCCGGGGTCACTCGGTGATTATAGCCAGAACTGCCTGGTTGTCATCTAGTGGGCCGGAGGCGTGTTGACCACCAACCCAAGGTTCTGGATTTGGTTGACTAGTCTAACCACTATGCCTCAGATGACATCTGACATACCCCAGCCAAGAGTCAGTGGGTTCGTCAGACACAACCTCTAGTTTGGCATGGCCCGGAAACAAGCACAGCGCTCTCAGTAGACCGTGTCCACAACCCGCCTCTGTCCCGTTCGTGTTGGCTTCCCCTCGGGACCAGAGAACTAGAATTTGGTCAGATACATCAGCGCCACTACATAAACAGCAGTAAGAACAATTTTGAGGACAGACAGCAGCTACTTGGCCAACGAAGAGGTGGGGCAAACATCCCCTGCTTTCTTGCAGAATTAGATGTGGATTGCATGCACGGTTTTTTTGATGTGCGGAGCGGTTTTCAGCCTCTGCATACGCAAGAGACCGAATGCGTGAGCTGACAGCCCTATACCGCTCCTCCCACTCACTTCCAACACGCCACTAGGAGGGAAAGCCACCATATCAACAGGGACCAACAAGCTACCATCCCGACCCACCCCTAGAAGATACAACAATGCAGCCGCGAATGGAACTTGAACTGAAGGAGAAAAGGAACCAAAACTTACAACAAATAGTGACTGTTTTAAGTAGCTTATTTTATTGCATTCTGTGCCATTGTTGAATGAAATTCAGAACAAAACTGGAAATGGGACAGAACAAAAAATAAGCAAAAGCATATGCAGCAAAAACTGGCCTTTGATGAACTTCTTCAGTAAGAAGAATTGATGAACGTATGTCCGAACTACCAGATAAGACCCCCCCCCCTCCTACCAACAGTCGTCCCACCCGCATAACCTCCCACTCTGTTAGGCCCCCCAACCCCACACCCCCTCCCAAACCCGTATTAAACCTCCCGCCCTAATCACCCCTAAAACCATTAGATAACCATTGCCCCTCACCCCCCGCTTATCACCCCGCCACCCCTAAAGTCATTCCAATTACACACTTTTTACCCTCCCTGAGCCCCCAAGAGGCCCAACTAACGATAAGAAGTCAACAAAAGTACAGTTTGTGCCATCACCACCACCACCCCAGCCACCCCTCCACTCACCCACCCCAACACCACAAAAATACCCCACAGCTCTCCAGATCAAACACCTACCAACTCCTCCACTACATACCACACCTTTACCCCTATCCCACAATTCCCACCTAACCCAATCCCACGCACCATTGGCCTGCCCTAGCCAGTCCTGACCTATTACCCTCAACCGGCCTGTCCCCCCGACTGTCTCCTTAATTTGAGCCTTATGATGTTGTACCTACCTCGCTACATCTCACCACGGCCACCGGTGTGATTCTGACCGCAAGTCAAAGGTCATTGTCAGGGTAGCGACCTAGTAGACTGCTGCCGCGGCAGCAAGTCCCCATCCCCCCCGCTTTGCGGCGGGCTCTGGTGAAAACCCGGGACCTACTTAAGTCTGCTCCCTTGTGTTGGCTATTGCCAATCGCTTTGCGGTGGTCCAGTGGAGTAACCCACTACTATAACGAGCTAGACCTCCGAGCTGCCCGTTGACAACATGAAGCAGTGGAATGACAGTTATTCATGTTGTTTCCCGTAGTCTTGGGGGCGACTGACAAATAAACTATGTCTGCATGAAAAGGGCCTGAAGCAAATGGCAGGTGTCACGCATTGTCCATGGCGCCTGCCACTGGCCGACATTAAAAATAAACACAGGTTTGTTACTCCAGATCCACATTAGTATCACAATACAACAAAACATAACCTAACTACTCAGTATCAAATGCGTTTCAATCCAACCGTGGAGGCATGGCCATCCCGGCACATGGAGAAGAAAGTAAGCATGTGCTCATAACACCAAGTTGTAGTGGGGGAGCCGATCTTCCCGCTACAGCTTTAAATGGATTTGTGCCTTGGCGTGGAAGATACGTCTGAAGTGCATGCAAAGTTTCCTGGCCATGGTTTTAGCATGTCTTTGCAGATGGTGTAAGACTTGAACAACCAGATTGAACATGTATGCCATGCAGGGAGCATGGGCTCAACCTCCTCCTAATGCTATCGCAACACTACCATTTCTTTCCCATCGTCCTGTCACAATGGTTCTAAATTTACAGTTTGTCGCGTAGAAACTACAAATCGATGTCACTTTGCGCATGAAGAACCAAACCCAAGCTCCCATCCCTCTGCATATTTGAGCAACGGCCCAGATGTTCTACCAGCACCACAACAGGCTCTTTGACAGCCAGTGAAAAAACGAGTAAACAATCACTCCCGGACAACCCTCACAACCACTTCGTCGCTTCCCCCTCTCTCTCACCCCTCGCACAAACCATCATTCCCCTCGTCCATATTGTATACATACTCCGCAATGTGACCAGACACACCCACCGATCCGCAGTAGAGCAATGAATAGGTCTTCATGTCAAATGTACATCGTGCTATATAACTATTACACCCTACACCAGAACAATAGAACCAAAGAGACCGACGAGTTGAAATAACATGTGAGTCTGCGCTTCATAGAGGAGGTCTGAGCCATGGCACACTGCATGGCAACAAGATCAAGTCTGGTGTTACAAGGTCTTACAACCCATCTGCAAGACATTCTAAAAATGCCAGGAAACTTTGCATGCAAAACACTTCAGCCGTTCTTCACCGCCAAGCACTACCCTCCTTAAGGCTGTAGCGGCATAGATCGGCCTCGCGCCCAACATAGGCTGATATGTGGACTATTTGTTTCCAAATCATGAATTCCAGCCTCACAACTGTTGGAATGACTCTATGAACAGAGAAAGGAAATTAATGATTTATTGATGATCCAAGTTGGACTGGAGTACACCCCTGTGTAATTTTTAATGTCGGCCAGTTGGCAGCATGACCATTGCGGCCACCTCCATTTGCTCAGGCCCGTTCATGCAGACATGTTTTATTTGTCAGTACGCCAAGACTACGGAATGAAATAAACGTCATTCCAAGCTGCTTCATGTTGTCACGGTCCAGCGGTAGTGGTCCACTGACCACCGCAAAGCGATGGCAAAAGCCACAACCAGGGAGCAAACTCTAAAGTAGGTCCGGTTTTCACCAGAGCCCCCGCAAAGCGGGATGGACTTGCTGCGGCACAGTCTAACCAAGGTCGCTTACCCCTGACATGACTTGCTTGCGGTGGCAGTGGAGATGTAGCGTGGAACAACAATCAAAGGCAAAATAGGAGTCTGGACAGGCGGTTAAGGTCATGACAGGCGGCAAATGGGTTCGTGTTCGAAAGGGACGGAAGGCAAGAGGTACGTAACACGGATATGACAGACGAGGCTGAAGGAAACGCATGCTCTATAGGCTCTTAAGATTATTAATTATATTTTAAATCTTGGAGGCAGTTGTATGAGGAGCCTTTCCCATTACAGAATGCATCTAAGAATTTCCACAGCTTTCACTAACTTGACACCTAGATACAAGCACAGCAAACTTTTCCTTTTATCACCTTGTTATCTGTTCATGAAAGCAAATGAACGTTATATCAACTTGCTTTCTTTAAACCACTTGAAATCTGTTGTGGATGTAATTTGTTCCCCGGTAACAGGGGATGGCCTCTCAAATGACTTGTGTTTTTTACTTTCTGTACGTTGGACATACGATTCACATTCTTCTTAACTGAAGAAGTTCATCCAAAGCCAGTTTTGCAGCATTTGCTTTTGCTTATTTTTTGTTCTGGTCCCATTCCATGTTTTTGTTACAGAATTCAATCAACAATGACACAGAATGTCAAAATAAGCACCTAAAACATTCCCCTGTAGTTAAGGGTCTCCTTCAGTGTCAAGTTTCCATACGCTGCATTTAGAGACAAACTGGAGTAACGCAGAAACTGGATTCAAACCACCTCACGGTTTTATACTTCATGAGATTAGAACATCACTTCTGTCCCTCCTCAAGCGGTCCTTGGTAATGCAGAGGCAGACCGCTCGCCAAAAAACCTTGCAGGGCAACTCCACAACAATACTGTCAAGAAGCAGGGATGTTTGCCCCACCTCTTCGTTGCCAGTAGCTCTGACTGTCCTCAAATGGTTCATAGGCCTCAGCTGTATAGTGCGCTGAGATCAGACCACATTCTATTCTCCTGTCTGAGGGAACCGAAACGGGACAGAGGCGGGGGTTGTGGACCAGGTGAGGCCGCTGAGCTGTTATACCGGTCTCATTGCAACTATGGTTTGTCCCCTGACGAACCCACTGACTCTTGCTGGGGTAGTGCAGATTGTCATCCTGGGATGAGGATGACCTAGTCAACCAATCCAGAACCCTTGGGTTGTTGGTCCAACACACGGCCAGCTAGAGAACACCCGCATTCTGGCCTCACCAGTGACCCCTGCTGCGACGTCCCCTTACGTGCTGAGAAGCTGTGCCTGCCTCCAGGAATGTTTGTGCCACTTGCCGACTCACAGTGAAAAGCCTTCCCCCCTCTCGTGGATACATACTGTTTTGTTCAAAAATTTACAGACTCTGTTTAATGAAGTAGTATCTGTAATATAAATACAAACCCTTTATTGACTTCAAAATGAACCCACTAACAGGCTGTTGGGTAACCCATGATATAAAATTGCGCCTACAAAATCACCAGTGAAAAAAATTAACTGGTATGTGGCCTGTAAAAACGCGGTGTATTTTATTGAATATGAAAGCAAAAACAGGCTTAAATAACCCTTGGATATAAACTGTGCTACAGAAATCACCAGGAAAAAATGAACTGGTATGTGGCGTGTAAAAACGCTTTGCATTTTACTGAATATGAAAGCACAAACAGGCTTAAATAACCTTTGGATATAAATTGAACTACAGAAATCACCAAGGAAAAAATGAACTGTGTATGTGGCCGGTGTAAAAATAAGCCGTGTATTATACAGAATAATGGAAAACACAGAACATTCTTAAATAAACTAGGATAAAAATAGCGCTACAGAAATATACCAGGAAAAAATTAACTCGTATGTGGCGTGTAAAACCCAGTGTATTTTACTGAATATAAAGCACAAACAGGCTTAAAATAAACCTGGATATAAATTGCCTACAAAATCACCAGAAAAAATTAACTGGTATGTGCTGTAAAAACGCTGTGTAAACTTTACTGATATAAAAGCACAACACAGCTACTAAATATACCCTATGGATATAACAAGTGCTACAGAAAATCAACAGAAAAAATTAACTGAGTTTATAAGTGGCGTGTAAAAAAAAAAAAAAACGCCTGTGTATTTTACAGACTACAATAAGCATAAACAGGCTTTAAATAACCCTTGGATATAAATTGCGCTACAGAAATCACCAGGAAAAAATTAACTGTATGTGGCAGTGTGTGAAACGCTGTGAATATAACTGAATATAAAAGCACAACAGGGCTTCGACAACCCTTTGGATATTCAATAGGCAGAATTAGACTCCACTCTGGACAAGAATAACAATACCACCACAATACAGTAATCAAAATGATAAAGGAAGAGGAGCAGTCTCTGAATAAAATCAGTGACACACCCCCCTCCCACCAAAGTCGCTGTTAAAAACAAATTTCTACTGTGTGAGATCTCTGCAGCACTGAAGCAGCGGCACAAACGGAACAGTGTTGAAGCACCAGCATGGCGTCATGAACTTAATAGTACTGTGAACTCACAGAAATCCGACGCTCTCTGATTGGCTTTTCAGCTCTACTACATGTCATTGAGGGGGGTTTTCCCCCCCTCCTGTCTTCCTCCCAGATTCACTGCCCCGTAACGCCATGTGCTTGCCGCCATTTTAGCAATTAAAAACACGCTTTGTTCCCGCGAATCACCCTAAACTTCGACTTCGTGCAGAATTGACGTTTTCCTGAAATTCTAAACAAATTCCACTTCGTTAGAATCGATTTGCCCATCTCTAGCGATTAGGTAAATAATCGTCTTCGAGATGATTACCGATTTTGGAAACAATCTCGTCGATGTGCGTTCTTCGATGACGATTAATCGCCGATTGCCCTTTAAAGTCAAGTGAGAGGAAAGACCAGTTTCATTGTTTACACCCAAACAGGTGAGGTGAAGCTGGCATTAACATCCCACAACAGTAAACTGGATACTTTGAACATCTAGTACAAACAATAAGCCCTACAAGAGTCACAGAAAAAAAATTCCATTCAATGGCTAACCGAAAAGATGAGGACGGCGTAGCCAAAGCAGGTACAGCAGTAGCAGCTGCTACGGGCCCCTTTGACACAAAACAAGACACCGGTATTGGAACTGCACATGTAACTGCAGAGACCCCTATTCACTTTTTTGCACCAGGGACCACAACTTTTCATATAGTTGGGAGGCAGCAAGAACATCCCAACGGGGAACACGGAGGTTCAGCTGGCAGGGCCGTACTTAGTGTGAGTGCGGTGAGAGCCAGTGCTGCCGTCAGTCATCTATTAACTGTTTCATTCCCACATTCCTATTTTTAACATATCACTGGGCCCCTTTTTGATTAGGGCCCCTGACAGGAATACTGCCCTATTGGCACCCCTGGCATCCATTTTAAAGTAGCCTGACCCCAAAACCAGCAAAAATTACCTTATGGACCCCTAGAATAAAAAATTTCGCAATAAGAAATTTGACTATTTTAAAAAACAAATTTGCCAATGCTGCTTCTGCTAGCCTGCTATAGGCTAGTTGCCATTTCTAACTGCTGCACGTTTCTTGACTTTGTTCCATCGTGACATTAGAAGTGAAGAGAAAGATGCAACAGATGTCTCCAGTTTGGTCAATGAGGCCCCCCTGTCTCAAATTCCTGCCTTCTACTGTCAAATGAAGTGGTTTTAAAGGAAATTGCTGACTTTTTGAAGTTAGAACGTGGATCCAGAGTAGGGCCACCCAGTACTTCGCTATTCATTTTTAGATGGCCCTTGAAACCACAATTTTTAGTGAACAGGACATTGACTATTCCCTGTCCTATTACCGCACATGACCCCAATTTCATCACAGATGCCCTTATGGACCCTCATAATAAAAAGTGCCGGAAGAAAGAAGATATGAAAACCAATATTTTTAGTGAACAGGACAATGAATATGCCTGTTCTTTTACCGCAGCATGACCCTAAGAAAAATAAAAAAAAAAAAAAAAAAAATAAATCAACAAAACCCACGACATATAGCCCTCGATGGACCCACAGAAATAAAAAGTAGCCGGAAGAAAAAAGAATTTGAAAACCACAATTTTAAGTGAACATGACATTGACTATCCCTGTATTTTCCCGCATCCTGACCCCAAAAAACCGCACAGATGCCCTTATGGACCCTCAGAATAAAAAGTGCCAGAAGAAAAAAGTTATTTAAACACTTTTTTAGAGTGAACAGGACATTGAAAATCCCGTCCCTATACCTCATCCGACCCAGCAAAAATTCCCCCCCACCAAACCCCCACACACCGCCCCAACCCCCCCCCCCCATCTCCCCCCCGCCTAGCGCCCACTGGCCCCCCACCCCCCGCAGCAGACCCCCAAAACCACCTAGATGTCCCCTTTATGGACCCTTCAGAATACAAACGTTCGCGACTAAGAATATTTAGATATTCAATCAAGATTTTTTCCACTGCTGCTGCTGTTGCTACGCTATTTTGCCACGATCTATTTGCTGGCAGCATTGCTGACTTTGTTTCCACAGTGACAATTAAAACATGAAGAAGAACCACAATAGAGAGTGTCTCCATAGGTCAATGAGCACCTGTCACAAAATCCTTGCACTTCTACTTTGACTAAATAAAGTTTTAAGCCGTCCCATTCAGCCTAAAAGCTATACGCCCTATGTAACCCTGAAGGGATGGACACCCAAAACCCTACAAAACAATTTGTGTGATTTTCCCTTGAGGGCATTTGAAAACATTAAGTGCACAATAAGATTATTTTTTTCAATACGACCTATAGGTGAACATTTACAGTGACCCAGAACCCACTACAGACCAGCAAAAATGACCCCTAACGACCATCAGAAAAAAGAATGCCCCAGAAGAAATTAACATTTCAAACAAGTTTGCTGAATAGGAGACATGACCTAATGCCGTCCATTTAAAGCAGTATGACCCTAATACCAGGCAAAATGCCCTTATACACACTCGCAATAAAATTTGCACGAAAAAATGAAGATGGTTGACGGGAAGGTCCAGATGACGCAGCAATGCTGAGAGTTGGGCTGAAGCAGTGTGCGAATGCCGGAAGTGTAGCGCTAAGTGCTTACGATGCTCATCCTCAGGCAGACATGGTACACGACCCTGGGTAGACACCATTACATCCTTATGCTTAAGCGAACAATGGAGAGAAAATTTTGCAAATGGATAATTGTCCATCTATAACAACTTACGTAGTTAATGGGCTCAAGGGTAGTCTCCGAAAAGTGCCTTTTCTGTGAAAGTCGGGACAAGGACAAATCTGAAGAGTGATCTTTACACTCAATTGGAAACTTGCTGGTTGACCCGCTCCAGTTCCACCCAGTGATGCCCTTTTCCTTGGCTATCCTTTTTTCTTATTCTCATTTTTCCTGAACGCGCTGGAGGAAACTCCTTCTGCTCATGGGGTGGCAATTGGCGAATGTGCTCCACACGAGACGTTTGAATTCATGTTGGCAAGGGTTTTACCATTGATGTGCTTGTTCACAAATATAGCCAACACAAGCTGTTTACCTATTTGTAATACCAAGGCATTATTTGCCAATGAAAGCATTTAGGTGGCATGCCTTTTTTTCTATGGTGGCCCCTTACCCTTAATGTGCATAATGTCGCCTTTCTTGTAGATGCACATGTATGTTGAGAAAGGCAGAGGGCCACTGACCAGAGTACTGCCCTATTTTCACCCCTGGCACCTTTTTCACAGTAGCCTGACCCCAAAACCAGCAGAAATATCCTTATAGACATAGAGAATATAATTAGCAGGAAGAAATGAGTATTTGAAACAAGATTTATTTGAATAGAACCTTGAGTATCGCTGTCTTTTCCAGCTGCATGACCCCAAAAGCAGCAAAAATGACCTTTTCGATACTAAATTAGCAAGAATAAACGAGTTTTTTTAAAAACATTTTTTTGAATAGGGTCTGGATTCTAGCTGTTTTTTACAGCACCAAGACCCCAAAAGCGGGATAAACGACCTTGCGAACACTCTTAAAAAATGTGAAGAAGAAATGCCTGTTAGAAACAACATTGTTTACAATAGGACCTGGTGCATTATAGCTGTTTTTTTACAGCACCCTGACCCCAAATCCTGGAAAAATGACCTTCCGGACACTTTTAACAATTGCGACGAAGAAATGTCTGTTAGAAACAACATTTTTTTATCAATAGGACCTGGGTTAATAGCTGTAATTTTACAGCACCCAACCCAAAAATACAAAAATGACCTTTTGGACACTATTAAAAATTGTGAAAAAGAAATGCCTGTTAGAAACAAATTTTTTTACCAAAGGTCCTGGATTACAGCTGTTTTTTACAGCACCATGACCCCCAAACCATTGACACTACTTAAAATATTCATGAAGAGAATATTAATTGAATAAGGTTTTTTTCAACAAAACTTGTACTATTGGTGTCATTTACAGTCTTCCTAAACCGCCAAACCATCAAATGATCTTTTGAACACTATGAAAGATTTAGCCAGAAAGTGTCCCAACGTCGGGGCGAAGGGGCACAAATACTGATCATTCTTTGTCTTCCTCATCTGCCTCAAATTTCCGTGCTAACCTCTTCCAAGGCAAATACATCGTTGCAGCCTCATGTGGTCCAGTCCATGCACATCTTCTTCCTTCCTCACATAGCTAAAACAGCCCTGACTGCCTCAGATGCTGTACCCTGAGAGTTGGAAGCGCCGCCCTTCACCATCGCCTAGACCACGAAGACCTATAAAGTTGGGAAAACTGTCGGGCCTTCTTGATCTGATCGAGGGACCCGAGGTAAGGCACCTGTAGTCTGCATCTGTGTCCCCTCCTCCACGTCACTGCTGGGACCTGCTTATTTACAGAGTGTCCAACACATGTTCCAGAACAATTTCACCATCAAAAGGGTCATACTGACAAAGGCATTGACCTCACTGACCATTTTGTGGCTTCTTCAAAACTCGCAATGATGGGTTGCAGAGTCTTTCAACTGCCTCCACTCTCAATTGCTCAACACCCCGAGATCCTCACCATCTGCTGTGCCAGGCCATGTCGCCACTTCAACTGTGTAACGCAATACGCTGCTGCCCCAATCCTGGAAGCAGGTGGAGGGTTGGTAGATTCCATCGTGTTGCCACGTCATCAATGAGTTGGATGACGGGGGAGGCCAAGATGAACGCTGAAGACGCAGCTAAGCCGGTGCCGAAGCAGTTACAACGCCGAAAAAAAAGAAGGGGGGTTGGAAGTTGGAGGGTAGAGAAAAGGCACCCCCAATCGCACAACCCCCCCCCCCTGTTTTTTTTCCTCTCCCCCTTTCCCCCCTTTTTCATGTTTTTCTTACCCCCCCCCCCCACCGATGATTTTTCCCCCTCCGTAATATGTCCCCCGCTAGTCTCACAGCCCTACCATGCCTGTCCACATCCGTTACAGTCAAGCCCCGGGAAGCGCTTTAGAAATATCTGGTCGACCAGGTACATGACGTGTGCCAGGCAAAGGATGTGCTCCAGCCTACCGATCTTAAGGATGGAAAGGATATTTTGCCTGTTGTCGCACACCACCTTGCTTGGCCCCAGATTCTTGTCACCCAGCCATTGCTCGATCTCATCGCGCAGAGCCATCCACAGCTCTTGACCTGTGTGTTGACGATCTCCAAGACAATTTAATTTCAACACGGCCTGGTTTCTCTTGGCATGTGATACTACTCGTAGACCTTGGGGGACAGAAACCTGCACCATCCCTGAGAGCCACCATCATCACCAGAGACATCCACCCAACTCACCCAGTGAGCTGTCACAGAGATGTAGCGGCCTTGACCGTGCTTACTAGTCCATGTATCGGTGTGTCAGGATGGACTTTGCTGTACACAGATGCAGACAACGCGCTGGAGATTTTAGCTGACACATGGCTGGCCAGGGCAGGGACGGCATTTCGGGAGAAGAAATGTCTGCTCGGCATCTGGTAATGGGGGCAGGCAAGGGCCATGATGTGGCGGAACCCATCTGTGTCCACCAGGCGGAAAGGCAACATTTTCAAAAGCCTGGCGAATGTCGACATTCAGCTTTTGGCTTTTGGGATGGTTGGGTTTAAAGCGTTTCTTCTGCTCTCCACACCTTGGTACAGCGGGATGTCAGGCTGCTAATACTGGCCGCTGTACGGCGTGCAGGTATCAAACTGGTGGAAGGAGAAGGGGGTAGGGCTGTGTCCCTCTGGTGGTGGTGGTATTGGGTTAATCGGGCGAACGGTGTGTGGCACAGGGGCTGATCCCCCCTACACATGGCGGACCCTGTACATGGGGCATCAAGGAACGCTGGGTCTTGGAAGGTGGCGGAAGAGGAGGAGGAGACAGGGAGTGTCACAGTGGGTTGGAAGCCAGGACCTGTGTGGGCCTTTTTTTATCCAAAGAGTGTATACCTCCATAACAATTCCATGCTTTCTCATGCATTGAGGGACTAATACCCAAGTATTCGCGATGGTGGTATGAGTGAGTCTTTATCAGGCTTTTAATAGGCTAATGGATGGATTTGGGTATTCAAGCATTTCTTCTGCTCCCCCACCTGGCACACGGAAGTCGGCTGTCTAGACTGCCCGCTTACGGCGTGAGGTCAAACGGTGGAAGGAGAAGGGGTAGTCAGTGACTCTTGTGGTGTGGTTAAAAGGTTAAACGGGCGACCGTGTGGTGGCAACTGGGGCTGATCAAAGCTCATGGGGGTTCCATAACAAGGCAGCAGAGGAACGCTTGGTCTTGGAAGTGGCGGAAGAGGAGGAGGAGACAGGGAGTGTCACAGTGGTTGGAAGCCCAGGACCTGTGTGGCCTTTTTTATCCAAGTGATTCCTCCATTTCAATTCATGCTTTCGCTGCATGTGACTATTCATGTTCGAGATTCAGGCTTTTGGCTTTGGGATGGTTGGGGTTAAAGCATTTCTTCTGCTCCCACACCTGGCACACGGAAGTCTGGCTGCTAGACTGGCCGCTGTACGGCGTGCAGGTCAAACTGGTGGAAGGAGAAGGGGTAGGCTGTGTCTCTGGTGGTGGTGGTAGTGGTAATCGGGCGACGGTGTGTGGCACTGGGGCTGATCCTAGCTCATGGCGTTCCTGGACATGGGCAGCAGAGGAACGCTTGGTCTTGGAAGTGTTGGAAGAGGAGGAGGAGACAGGGAGCGTCACAGTGGTTGGAAGCCCAGGACCTGTGTGGCCTTTTTTATCCCAAGTGATTCCTCATTATCAATTCCATGCTTTTGCTGCATGTGACTATTCATGTTCGTGGTGGTTAAACACTTTAGATTCTTCCCTCTACTGATGCGTTGACGGCAAATCCGGCATATGACGTCGCTTTGCGAATCCGAGGCTTGAAAAAAGGCCCAGGCTTCACAGGTCCTGGACCTTTTCGATGGCGATAAGCTAGTAGCGGTGTTTCTGCTGCCACCATTTGGCCCTGTGTATTTCGATAGGGCTATTTTTTGGGATAATAGTTGGGTCTAAACTAGTGAGTTACATGTGCCATTTGACATCTAGTGGAATAGGTTTAATAGTTTCAAGATTCTGGACTGTGTGCCGGACCCCTGTCTCGTACCCCGTTATTTGGGCTTTTATAGACACACAATTCCAAAAAAGTGATAACTTATTGAGACTATAGGAGTTTCTCTAATTGGTAAAATAGGGATTTTTGGTGCCATTTGTATAGGATTCATTGTTTGTCTATAGGAAGAGGATTTGTACACAGCGTCCCAAACCAGGCCAAAGGCCCTAGTACCAGGTAACGTGATAGGCAAGCCAGAAATGGGTGAAAAAAAAAATACAATATTTATAAGTTAATTCAACAAAAAAAATAACAGAAGAAATAACAAACGATGTAGCAGTGAGCAGACCATTCGCCTGACCACCTCCGCGAGAGCGCCGGAAAGGCTCTTCACGGGGGTGAATGGACCGACGCGTTTCGGTGACGTGGACCTTATTCCTGGTTTGTCTATGTTTTATAGCAGCTGGTTCCAAACCTAATAAGACATATACAGATCGACTGCACAGTAGTGAGCTCACTACAATTGATAATATTTTTCAAAGAGGATTCCCCAATTTGGATTTTTAAATGTAATGCAGATGAGCCTCGCATTCAGCCCACGACTACATGGACACTTACATCCACACCGCTAACACCAAAGTAGGGCACACGGCCAAAAATTCTCTCACAAATCCCCCGGCCAACCACCCCCCAGGACATATCAGTACATGGACTACCCGTCCAAACAATTACACCAAGACAAAAAAAAATAAACAACTACGGATGGCTGATTTTTCCACTGGTTAGCTCACCCGTGCATACAGGCCCTTTTGGTAACAGCCCAAACCGATACAATTGTAAAAAGTATGGCACACACAAATTCACGCCAACCCTTGCCTCCAACCTACCTCCAACCACACCTTCCCCCATGCCAACAACAAAGATGACTGGATACCGAGCACCTAAAGGAGGGCTACCGCTGAACATTCCAGCACCATAGCCCCCGAACCCGAGGCCCAAGCAAGACCCCCCTAAACCACACCTGACTACCACGCATGATACGAATAGGGTCCCACCACGGTCTTGAACGAGGACGGTGACAGACCTCCTTCCTACATCTCCATGTGAAGAACATCTTAGGAAGAAAACAATAAGTCTGAGTATGAAAATAGAAAAGAAGGACTGCATACACAAGTTTTGTTCATCTAAATAAACACAAGGGGGCACACACCTACAACGAGGCAAGAAAAAACTAGAAGTAAATTAGAGGTAATTAATTTGTCTACTAAATGGTATCTGAATCTCAACAAGAAGTAATGAGCATGTGGGATTTTAACATTTTCTCTCAACCAATATCTTTTGATTTTTTATTTTACAGCCCGTAAAAGATTTACATTTATTTATTCACAAAAATTGTGTTTAAAAATGCCTTCATCACAGCAAATCCAATGAGAAGGTGTTCATTTCAGTTGGAGGTGGAGAAGCATTTGGCATTTTGGAAGAATCTATTGAATTGAACAAGTCTCAGACACCTGACCAGGTATCCTATAAATAGAACATGTCCCTACCCAGATCTACAAATTTTCCATCTTGTCCTTAGCCCTCAAGTAGAGATTTTCACGAGATTTGGGTGACTGAAGACTTTGAGAAAATCCAAAGACTATCGACCCAGCTACTTAAAAACAACCACCCCACTGACCCGTCAAAGTGCCCGCCAATCACACAACTCGAGCGAACAAAACCACCGGGTCTTCAGCCCATGTGCGTACCCCAAAAGATCATGGCCAGACTGTCAAAGAAAGAGAAAAGGCAAATAGTGCAGCTAAAATATCAGTAGGAGAATAACCGCAGAAAATTAGCCCAGACAACCAGTACAGTCTATTCAGAAGAATTATATAAATATTCAAGTAAACAGCACAACATGATGGGTATTAACACCCAAGAAACTTACAAGATGATTATATGTTAAACATCCAAAAAGTATCCCAACATTGTACTTATTTACCTAAGGTTACAAATGTATTAACAATTCCCCCCATTCGCCCGATTGTGTTTCGGGAATTGGGGGGCTGAGTGAACTTATAATACAAATTCATTGACTTACTTGTTTCATTGATCCTTGTTTAAAAATGTTTTTTTTTACGTTAAATAGACCTGGGACTGGTTGTGGCGTTGTACCCCGTCAAAATACGAAACTTTTCCCTCGATATTGGAGAGATTTGATATTCCTATGGCAATTAGGGTGCTCGTTGCTGCTAGATAGTGCAGTGTTTAATGAGGTACATTGACGACGTTCTCGATTTTCCTTTGGCAAGGTTCTGAAGCTCGAGTTCAGGAGTTTATAAGTTGAGTTGAAATAGTAACTCCCTCAAAATCAAATTAACATTTAAATATGATAGCAAAAAAGTTGAGTTTGCTTGGAATTTTATTGATAGAGGCGGACCAACAGGGACACCTAGAACCCCTTTCCCTCAGAAAAACTCCGCGCCCCTACGTGACCCTAACTCCAAAGCAAGGAGTACCATCAATATACATACTACTTCCCACTTAAAGTTGGTCTCGAAATGGTCAGTGTACCTCAGGATGAAGAG